>JBBPBX010011745.1:11106-26343 GCA_038048925.1 Garcialebias charrua
AGAAGATAAGGTGATCCTGTGAAAGGAAGGTCGCTGGTTCATCCCCGGGACCGACGACATAAAAAATGTGGGTGGGAAAGGTGAAACACCCACACAAAAGATACTTATACAAACACCAAACACCCACACATGCTTATATCAGACACATTTTGTTAAAAGATCAAGCTGTTACAATCTAAAAGGAACTGATGTATTTGTAAAGACACAATATAGAACTAGTTTGAAGGGACGGTCTACCTCAGTCCAGGGAGTTGGATTGTGGAATGACTTGGAGTGTGATGTGAAAAAAGCTATGTCAATGTCTGTGTTTAAGAAAATGATCAAAAATGAATTGTTGAAGAAACATGTATGAAGTAGTTTAATGTATAATATGTTGAAGAATGAGATGAGTTATTCATTTTTTATTACTTATAGATAATTATTCTTTGAATTGATTGTTTTGAAAAGGGGCAGATATACCGTATTCGTCGGGATATAACACGCTCCTGTGTATAACACGCTTTGTCCAATTATTGCCAATAAATTGGAAAAAATCTGTAAATAACACGCTTCGGCGAATAACACGCATCTATTATGCGTCACCGCTACGTAACGCATCAGCGCCTCATTTGCCCTGCTTAAAATGGCGGCCACAGAAGCGAGCGAGCGAGCATGAAGAACTTCACAGATTAACACGGTAAAAACAATTATTTCACAAGGGTTCCTGAGCTTATAGGGATTGTGACATGATGTTGGAAATTTGCATATTTGTCACAACATATTTATCTTATATCATTCATCTCTGTTCGTTTTATCAAAATAAATTATAAATATATTAAAATTTCATTCCAAGTTATGGTAGTTATTTCTCTGGGACACGCCCCTAAAATTCAGCGCACTTCCGCAAAACCGTCATTTGACGTACCCGTGGGGAGCCGCTGCTCAACTCGCATGTAAACAATAATGGCGGAGCTTGTTGACTCAGACGAGTGCAGCATTTCTAGTGTTGATCTAAGCGATTTGTCTTCAGTTTTGGAAGGTCAATATAAGCAGTAGAAGTTTTAATCTTGCTCAAATCATTTTATTGTATACTCTATTAATGGAAAACTTATTAACTTTTACGATTCAGCTTTAAAAAAACGTGCAGGGAGCTTCGTGGCTTTGAGCATGTCCGATTGCGTTTGAGATCTATCATTTTAAGACTGTAAATCATCCAAAACTCTCATTAGACTCTCCCCGAATAAAAACAAACTACAGATGTTACCTGATCGCGCCAACATAATTTAAAAATACATAAATAGCACTCCGTGTTGACTGGTATCTAGGCTAATATTGATAGCAGCTATCTGTTTACACGGTCCAGGTTGCGTCTGAAATATATCATTTTAAGACTGTAAATCATCCAAAACTCTCATTAGACTCTCCCCGAATAAAAACAAACTACAGATGTTACCTGATCGCGCCGACATAATTTAAAAATACATAAATAGCACTCCGTGTTGACTGGTATCTAGGCTAATATTGATAGCAGCTATCTGTTTACACGGTCCAGGTTGCGTCTGAAATATATCATTTTAAGACTGTAAATCATCCAAAACTCTCATTAGACTCTCCCCGAATAAAAACAAACTACAGATGTTACCTGATCGCGCCGACATAATTTAAAAATACATAAACAGCACTCCGTGTTGACTGGTATCTAGGCTAATATTGATAGCAGCTTGGTATCTAGGCTAATATTGATAGCAGCTATCTGTTTACACGGTCCAGGTTGCATCTGAAATATATAATTTTAAGACTGTAAATCATCCAAAACTCTCATTAATAAACCCTCCATGAATAAAAATAAATTACAGATGTTACTTGAACGACCGGTGTCAGAGCTTGGTCCGCATCGCTGGCAGTAAGTCAGGCTCGTTTCCGGTGAGAGTTGGACTCCGCCAAGGTTGCCCTTTGTCACCGATTCTGTTTATAACTTTTATGGACAGAATTTCTAGGCGCAGCCAAGGTGTTGAGAGGATCCGTTTTGGTGGCCTTAGAATCGCTTCTCTGTTTTTTGCAGATGATGTGGTCCTATTGGCTTCATCAGCTCGTGATCTACAGCTTTCGCTGGAGCGGTTTGCAGCTGAATGTGATGCGGCCGGGATGAGGATCAGTTCCTCCAAATCCGAGGCCATGGTCTTGAGCCGGAAAAGGGTAGCGTGCCCTCTCCGGGTCGGGGAGGAGGTCCTTACCCAAGTGGAGGAGTTTAAGTATCTCGGGATCTTGTTCACGAATGAGGGAAAACTGGAGCGTGAGATCGATAGGCGGATAGGTGCAGCGTCCGCAGTGAAGCGGGCGCTGTACCGGTCTGTCGTGGTGAAGAGAGAGCTGAGTCAAAAGGCAAAGCTCTCAATTTACCGATCGATCTACGTTCCCACCCTCATCTATGGTCATGAGCTTTGGGTTATGACCGAAAGAACAAGATCTCGGATACAAGCGGCTGAAATGAGTTTTCTCCGCAGGGTGGCTGGACTCTCCCTTAGAGATAGGGTGAGAAGCTCAGTCATCCGGGAGGGACTCGGAGTAGAGCCGCTGCTTCTCCACATCGAGAGGAGCCAGTTGAGGTGGCTCGGGCATCTGGTTAGGATGCCTCCTGGACGCCTCCCTGGTGAGGTGTTCCGGGCATGTCCCACCGGGAGGAGACCCAGAGGAAGACCCAGGATACGCTGGAGGGACTATGTTTCTCGGCTGGCCTGGGAACGCCTTGGGATTCCCCCAGAGGAGCTGCTCCAAGTGGCTGGGGAGAGGGAAGTCTGGGCCTCCCTACTTAGGCTGCTACCCCCGCGACCCGACCCCGGATAAGCGGAAGAAAATGGATGGATGGATGTTACCTGATAGGCAGTAAGATGGTCGCTGCAGACTCTCAGTAGGAACCCATCGGTCACAAGTTCTCTGTACTTCCATTCTAGGCAAAGTTTCTCATCTTTTGGGAATTTGTGAAGGCTCACTTGTTCACTGCTGATATTAGAACACCCAAATGCGCTACAACGTGACGGCATTTTTCAAGTTACACCAAAAAAAAAAGAGGCGATCTTTCAGGAAATGAATCTGTATGGAAAGCAGTTAACACACCAAACAAACGGGCAAGGCAGGCTCCGCCTTATGCCCAGTGCCCACGTGTACGTCACATGAAGTTTTGCATAAATTCTCAGATTTCTAGGGGCGTGTCCCAGAGAAAAAATTACCATAAATTGGAATAAAATTTTAATATATTTATAATTTATTTTGCAAAAACGAACAGAGCTGAATGATATAAGATATATATATGTTGTGACAAATATGCAAATTTCCAACATCATGTCACAATACCTTTAAAGCTTCAGTATGTAGCTTTTTTTATAAACATATTTCTTCACTCTGTCACTACCTCCTGACAGACTGATGTTAGCCAGGTAATCTCTGAAAAAAAAAAAAAAAAAATTGTCCCCTTGCTTCTCCAGGTGGTAAATAAGCATTTCTAAAAAGAAAAGGTGACACGCCATTTTCCAGCCAATAAAAACAGAGTTTTTAATCAGCCAATAAAGAGCTGCGTTCCAGTTGTCCTCAACAGAGCTTCTCACGCCCCAACCCACGCCCCCACCTGTCCCAGCCCCAGCGCCGCGCACGTTCTCGTTCAAAGGATTGGAAAGCGATGCAGAACTGTTTTGTATGTCACACAAATTATTAAATTCCCCTTCTTAATCCCTGATCAGGACTTTTTTTTTTTCCAAAAGTCAAATAATCGCTTCATCCACCGCTCTGTACCGCTTCCTCTGCCGACTGCGATGAATGAGGAAGTGAAATTGTCACGAGTGAATAAAAGTAGGGTTCAACGTGGCTGCCAGAGGCTCTGAAGATTTCCTGGTGTTCTGGACTAGCGCCCCATGGTTTTATTTTTTAGAAGGTTTTAGTAACATATAACACAGAATATCGCAGCGTCTCCAAGAGACTGCAGCTGGGGGCGGAGCAGATCTCAAGTTCAGCGGAGAACGGACTGTAGCTCCCCCCTCAGAGCTCTGAGGGGGAGGGAGCAGAATGCTTTTCCTTGTTGAAAATTTTTCTAAGTGTTTTGGTCATACAGAAATCGCAGATAGTACCTTTAACCGATTCCCGAAATGGTCAAATCTGCTAGATTATAATTTGTTTCGGTTTGACTTCTTCCAAAACCGTCTTGTGCGCTACTAAAATAAATGAAAATTGAATTTTATCTCAAATGTCTTATACAGTCAACAGTGTGTAAATGACCACCAAATAATTACGCTCTGTAAGTTTCAAGAAAATCCACGGTGTGGTTTATGAGTTATCTTGCTAAAAAAAAAAGCTAACGTCACAGCTAACAGCAGCTACATCCAGAGCAGGAGGCGGGCAGCGACAGAGTCAGTCCGACCAGAGGAGGCTTTTTTCGGACACATGAGCTAGAAACGGTCTGGAAGTGGCCCCCTAGCGGACAAAAGTGGTACTGCACCAATTTTTTGCCCAAAATGAAAAACGGCGATATCAGAAACAAAAATGGGTCTAAAAATATGGGGAAAAAATCCATAAATAAGATGCTTTGGCGTATAACACGCAGGACATTCAAATGAGTAAAAAAACTGCGTCTTATACCCCAATTTTTACGGTAATAAGATATTTTCTTCTTTCTGCTACCTTTCATTTTATATTTTATTTTTTATAAGATGCATGTGTTTGCTATGTATTTATTTTCATAAAATGAATAAATAAAATAAAATAAAAATAAAAACATGCATCCACCCTCATTTGCCCCACTTTAGGGCTCTTGAGCAAGGCCCTTAAACCCCAACATCTGCTCCCCCAGGCAGTCTAGACGACAGCTCTCTGCTCCACACACAGGGCTGTGGTAGCTTGGTGGTCTGTGGTTGTGTCAGGAAGAACACCCGGCATAAAAACAGTTGCCAAGTCTTTGAGTGAGTTAGTTTGCTCTGGTGACCCTTGGAGAAGAAGCAGCCAAAAGTAGAAAGAGGAGGAGGAAGAGGAAGAATAAAAACAAACAGACAAACAAAAAAACCTCTTGGTAGATCTAACTGTCCATTGTCCTACTGTATTTTGTTTTACCTTTTTTGTTTTGTTACAATCATTTGTTTAGATGAATAGCCTTGTCTATGTTTGTGAAATCTAGATATAGTCTGTGTCAAGAGTTTTCATCAAGATAAACTTGTGATCAACAAAGTCCATGCTCCATAATACAGGTATACAATCCAACAATTTTCAGTCAG
This sequence comes from Garcialebias charrua, assembly GCA_038048925.1. Lineage (NCBI taxonomy): Eukaryota > Metazoa > Chordata > Actinopteri > Cyprinodontiformes > Rivulidae > Garcialebias > Garcialebias charrua. Next base: position 16,341 of record JBBPBX010011745.1, read on the forward strand.
GTCATCTGGACAGTTTCTTTTTTTGTGTGTGTGTACTGAAACGTTTCACCTTCCATCCAGAAGGCTTCATCAGTCAAGGAAACGCACAACACAAACCTGATTCTTCCCCCAACAGCTTACTCCAAAGTGGAACAAACCAGTTATGTTGGTGCTAAGATGGTCTCATTGGCACGCCCCCTCCTCCGGTGCCGGCCCTCTCCCTTGTCGACAGTCATGTCAAACTGGTTCAAACCCAACAAAGTCCATGCTCAATAATCCAGGTATATAATCCAACAATTTTCAGTCAGGTCATCTGGACAGTTTCTTTTGTGTTTCACCTTTCATCAGTTTTGTGTTGTGTGTTTCCTTGACTGATGAAATCTTTTGGATGGAAGGCGAAACGTTTCAGCACAAAAAAAAAAAAAAAAAAACTGTCCAGATTGTTGGATAACCTTGTGATCTCCCAAATACTGAACTCTCATTATCATAAAAGTTATCATTTGAATATTAGTTGTTTCCTAGAAAAATAAAATACAAAAGAAAAAAACAACAAGTGCAAAAGAGTGACACTTGGAGATGGAAAAACCGTCAAAAGAGGAAAAAAAAATCTATTTACTGGTGCTTGAGAAGGATAAACATCAGAGGACAATAGGTGTGGAGCCAAAGTGATATCAAGAGGGTGAAATCTTTATTGAGCTGTGTTCCTGAGACAACAAAAATGATGCGTTTAGGTTTGAAAAGATTTTATCTCAGTTGCATTGCTGCAGGTTGTTCACAACTTGATTAGATGCAGTGTGATTTTTCTCAGACAAAAACTTTTTTTTTTGTGCCTGAAAAATCCCCTTAATCACACCAATCTGGTACAGTATTTAAGTATCTTTTGTGAAAATTTCTAAAACAATCAACTGGCATTGTAGATTCAACCACGTGGATACTGGATAAGAAAAATGAATAAATAAAAGCATTGGTGGTGCTTGCAGCTAGCTGCTTAACCAGCCATGGCTGATGTTGTAGACCATATGTTGTGGACTGAGTTTAAAAAAATATTTATATTACAGTAAAAATAAGATCAGAGCAGTCCTTTGTTGACAAGGCATTTAAAATATGTTTCCGTTACCAACTCTGCTAGAATTATTCATTTCACAGCAGGAGCAAAAATAACTCAATGTTCCAACTCTTTCAAACGGCAACTGTTCATATTATATTTTAGAAAGATACTGGGAACTTTCTGTTGACAATTTGATCCCCATCTGTGTTTGCTACTTTTAGTAACAGATAAAGTTTCAAAGATTGACAGTATAATTACTAAAACAGATCAAATGCTCTAATTAAGTTGATGCCTTTTTGATTAAAAAAGGTAGATTGTAGAGAAATATCCCTGCACCTAAAACAAACAATAACCCACCTTAGTGCAACATCATTTTCAGACGTTTTCTCTTTCTGCCAATAATACAATGGATTTTTGATGAGTGAAGACTCCATTGAGATTCACAGTGAGAGGCTGTTATGTGGGCCCAGGTGCTACCATCTGTGCAGGTGGACAGCAGGAAGAATGAGTCACAGTTGGGATTTTATTACAGTTAACTATTTCACTGTCAAACTACAGACCCACAGCAACAATGATACACTGATTGGACTCGTCAGAGACTCGATTACACATTGCCATTGCAATTATTACTTTTCGCTCAAATAAATTTAATAGGAACAGAGTAGAGGACCAATATCCAAAAAGCCTGCGGCTGTTAAGATGTAATTGTAGCTATGTCCAAGGTTTCCTGCATACACACAGATACTTCTCAAAGCAGACACATGGGGATTCATGCCTTGAGGCAAAGAAAACAACCACAACACTGTTCTTCTACCTTGAGATGTGAGAAAAATCTACAGGGGAGTCAAAACTCCCTGAGCATTTTAATGACAACTCTGTGAATTTCTCTGTTTGCAGCAATGCTCAGGTGAACTATAAAAAAATAAACTTGCACCATTCTTGCCTTATTTTACATTGTAGTATATTTCTCTGAAGACTTTTTTTTACGTCAAGACTAAATATTTGTGCACACTCATTTCCTGAATTATCACAGAAAAATACATATACTAAAAATTACAAGCCAAGTATTATCTTCTATTTTGTCAATTATATGAACAAAGGACTTGAACAGTTTATTTATTGTACTACTATGATCAAGAGTAAGGTGAACAAATAACTTACTTTTCTGTGTCCTGTTTGACCCCATTTTCTTTATATTCAAGGTAACTAATGACCTACTAAATTGTGCAGATATAGGACACACCCTTTTAGTTTTATTAGATATAAGTATTACCTTTGATATTATTGAACACTGCATCGGTGTCATTTAGAATTTGTCTCAGAATTAATAACTCTGCTTTACATGTTTACATTTACCATATATGTCTCCAACAGAACCTTTACTGTCACTCAGAATAACGTTTTCTCAGCAGCTCAACTGACTTGCAATGTACCACAAGGATCTGTTCTTGCCCCACAACTGTTCTTTACATATCTCTAAAACTGTTTATTTTGGTGTACTATTATGCAACTTCAACTCATTTATACATGTTAGTTATAATGTACTTTAGAACTGTTAAGGAATTTTCAAAAGAAACTAAATTATATGGTATTGTATGAGCAGTTTTAACCCCCCTTGATGAATACCATAAAAATATACAATTAGTGTTTTTTCAAAGTTATCACTCCATCCATTATCTTCTGCTTGTTCAAAAAGTTAGGCCATGGTTTGAACAGGGAGGCCCGGATATCTCTTACTACATATTCCTTATAGCCTTTTGGGGAAGATTCTAATGAGTTTCCAGGCCAGCCGAGAGACATAAGTCATGTTGCCATTGATAAGTGCAACTCCACTCAGCTCTTGTCTTATTGGTTCTTCTCAGGTGTGGGTGATTTGTCACTATGACTTGTTTCTCTGCTCTGTGGGCAGAATAATCAATGCAAAGATGGCGGTATCATAATGGGTCTTTTTGTGTTCAAGACACTTTGCTCGGTGTGGTCCTCCTTAATCGCCCTATAATCAGACTTCAATTTCTTTAGCTTATCCTAACACTGCTTATAAGTCCGGGTGTAGCCATGCTGCGCCATCATCTCAGATATCTCTCTGTAAACATGATGCTTTCTTGTAGCGCTGTGCTGTCCATCAACCTAGCGAGGAAGTGACAATTCAGATCAAGTTTGCAGTTTTGCTGGGCGGGTCATCCAGTGAAGTAGCTTTGCCAGCCAGTTGCTATCTGCTTACATGAAAATTGGCACCTTGTAGCAGTCCACTTGGAACCTCAAACAAAGTGATTCCATAAGTGGAGGTGGGTGCCAGTAGTGAGCAGACCCTTAACTGGTGCAGTGTCATGAAGAATCAGTGAGAGTTGAGACAGTGGCAAAGTGCTAATAGTTTCTCCAGCATATTCTAGGTCTTGCCCAGGGTCTCCTCATAGTTGGACATGACCAGAAAACCTTTATGGGCATCCAGGGGGCATACATACCAGATGCCTGAACCACCTCAACTGGCTCCTCTCAATGTGGAGGAGCAGCAGTTATACTCAAGAGTCTCTCCCAGATAAATGAAGTTCTCACCCTATCTTTAAGCGAGAGTCTAGGTATCCTATGGAGGAAACTCATTTCAACCAGCTGTATTTTCAATCTCGTTTTTTTGGTCACTACTCAGAGTTCATGGCCATAGGTGAGAGTAGGAACGTAGACCGACAGGTAAACAGATAGCTTCACCTTACATCAGCTCAGCTCCCTCTTCACCACAATGGACCGGCACAAAGTATGCAACACTGCGTAAGCTGCACTGATCCGTCTATCACTCTCATGCTCCATTCTTCACTCAAGATATTTGTCACTGAACCGGACACCCTCAGTCACCTGCATGCACTGAAAATCCTGTCCATAAAAGTTATGAACAGAATCTGTGAAAAAGTCATTTTTCTGTCAATATTTTCATTAAGGCTTTCTTTAAAAAAGAACAGTGCAGTCCTCTGTGGGATGTCTGCACCTTTCAAAAGTCTTAATCAGTTCACCAAGGAGGCAAAGAAGACAAAGCACAATAACATGCAATGCATCATACTATATGGGACAGAGACCTAGCAGATGTTTAATATGACCCTCTGTGGGCACCACAGCCAATTCATCACAACAAAATGGGAGAGGCATTTCATCATCCACAAAATACACCACCACAAGCAGAGTCCAATCAAATTTCTGTTGTGTACAGGATTATTGTAAAGAATGCACCATAGAATGTGGTTTTAACCCCTCCAATCGCAGGTTGCGTGCAGGCAATACATATGTGATGTATTATACATGTTTTGCTAAGGATGCTCTCTCATGTGTAGAACCAGTGCACAGTGAAGCATAAAATGCCAGTGATGCAGAATAAAGCAGTGTACTGATGCTCATCCAATCTGAATTATCATATCTTTGTCTGTGTTGCAGCAGGTGTAAGTAGTTTCATGAATAGCTCATCCCTTCATAAACAAAATTCTTGCCCCCTTTGACACAGGTACCTGCTGTTAATCATGCAGAGGAATTAAAGCAGAGCCATTAAAGCATAAGAGCATTAAACAACCGTGAAGATTATATCTTACATTAGCTAATTTAGTGATTTTACAATTTCTCTGGGCAAGGGCAATTGAGGAATTAATTGAGGAGAACCATAGTAAGTTTATTTATCCCAACAATAAAGCTGCTCTGTAAATGTAACAATGAAATTGACCAAAACATGAAAAACAGTACAGTACACCTATTGTCACTTGCTTTAGGTATGTGTGTGAATGACAAATTCATCCCTAAACGCTTTTCTCTACCATGGGGGCTTTTAATCTGTCAGCAGTCAACAATCACTTTGAATATTGCACTCTTTTGAGCAAAGACATGTTCGCTTGCATTTTCTACAGCCATTACACAAAAGGTCACAAATTACATGGCAATAAATGCCATTAAGGAGATCTCTTAAAGGAGAGCATAGACAAGATAATGGAAACACTTTTATGCTTCTCCAATGAATAACAAAGAGAAAAGGAGGACAGATATTAGAGTCGGCTAACAAGATGTTGAATCCTCTTAATGGCACACTGGATCACTTTCTGATGTTTGACTTGCACTTAGGAATTTCTAAACCACACATAAAAGATAGGAATAAAAACCTTGTCTACAAAGAAAATCGGGACATTTGCTATTGTAAATGCCTCACTGTGATAAATATGATGGGCTTAACGGTTCTGGTAATATAAAGTAAATGCTTAGTGAAAGACTAATAAACCCAATCTTAGGTTCTGGTAATATAAAGTAAATGCTTAGTGAAAGACTAATAAACCCAATCTTATGAAAACATGGGGCATCAGTTTGTTAGAGAAAGACGCTGTCTATTATATAGGCTGAATGTTAATGAAAGGTCAGAAAACAAAAAAGCAAAATAAATACATAAACAACAGAGAGAAGAAAAAGTTAGAATTTGGCTGAGCAGATGTACTGCAGTCTCTTTTACAAACGTCCTGCTAATTTTGTCTTTGATGCCCCAATACAACCTTTGCTACACCAATTCTACGCTGAAGAACTGATTAAGTTTAGCAGATTGATATATTCTTGTACATCTATCAACATTTTGGAAGACGTTCTAATGCACCTTTGTTCTCTGGTAAGATCTGATACTTATCAATAATGAGGTGGAAATCTTTTTATGATGTTCCTACTTCCTACTGATGTTAGATGACAGAGAAGGGCCAACCCCTTTCAGACTGCTTATATAATCTGGTGGTAAATGACCAGTTTGATGTGATATTTGAATTAACACTGATGCTTTTCTGTTCCATTTTAAAGAAGACCTATACGACTACATCAACAGATAACATTTAAAATATTTACTTCTGAACTGAGCCTGTAAAATCAAAATGCAACAGATTCCATTCACAAATGTATGAATAAATAAAAATGCTCTTTTTGGTTTTATCTACAACAATAAGCTATATTACCCTGATGCATGCTCAATAATCCAGGTAGAAAAATCTAAAAAAGCTAAGTCTGGTCTTTTTTTTTTTTTTTATGTCCAGAGGACCAGATTTAGCTTTTTTTTTTAGAATAAGCTATATTAACTACCGTAGTTAGTATTTTATTGAATAGCAAGCAAACATATATGTAAAAATTCTGCCTAAGCTCATACAGTATGTCTTTCTGTCTAAACATGTAACAATTTAAAATGCTTTAATCTGGTTCCCTTTTATATATAGAATGCAGTAGGGGTGCACAATATTATCAGCATGGTATCGGTCGATATCAGCGATAAAGTTAAATATCGGACATCGGCCATTCCATCAAAATAACTCACCAATATAAAAGGCTTCTATTTTATGTTAATTTTTAATTTAAGAAACTGTCAAGTATATCTATTAATGCACTACTACTTATGAGACGCAGCTGCGTTGTCACTTGTGAAAAGGTTGAGTTTAGATTTGTGAAAATTTACAAATTTGCACTGTTCGTGTGTTGTCATTGTGTTAGAAAGAGTAAGTATCATGAATAAATTTGACATTAAATGTAATCCAAGTTGAAGTCTTACATAATTTTCAGCCCCCTTTTTGGCATCTGGTAGCAGGACAAATTGACAAACACCATGCAGAATAATGTAGTATTTTAATTCCACAGCAAAGAAAGCTACCGGTATATAGTCTCTGTAAGTAGGTCTAGGGAAAAAAAATATTGGTATTGTTATCAGTTATTGGCCAAATAAGTTTTAATATATCGGCATATCGGATATCGGACAAAAATCCAATATCGTGCATCTCTAGAATGCAGAATGATTGTTCGCTTAGTACAGTGTTTTTCAACCTTTTTTGAGCCAAGGCACAGTGTTTTCATTGAAAAAATCCCGAGGTACACTACCAACCAAAATTGTAAACATAGATACACTGTATCCGCCTACATTAAATATATAGTCATTCTTATCAAAGTGTCTTGAATAGGAATGAAATGAACACAAAAATGTATTTTTATCATGTTTTATATTTCTTATTTCAAAGTGCACTTAACATGAAATTGCACTTAACATGCCTTGAAATAAACCTGAACAGTGCCACAACAATGTGTTCTTAAAATTAAAGAGGATGAAACTGCACTTAACATGCCTTCAAATATACCTGAACAGTGCCACACCAATGTGGTCTTAAAATTAAAGAGGATGAAACTGCACTTAACATGCCTTCAAATACACCTGAACAGTGCCACACCAATGTGGTCTTAAAATTAAAGAGGATGAAACTGCACTTAACATGCCTTCAAATATACCTGAACAGTGCCACACCAATGTGGTCTTAAAATTAAAGAGGATGAAATTACACTTAACATGCCTTCAAATACACCTGAACAGTGCTACACCAATGTGGTCTTAAAATTAAAGAGGATGAAATTACACTTAACATGCCTTCAAATACACCTGAACAGTGCCACACCAATGTGGTCTTAAAATTAAAGAGGATGAAATTACACAGATACACCTGAACAGTGCTACCATTCTCTCTACATTTTACTCACTTAGTGTGAAACCTGTGCCTGTTTGGATGAACACAAAGCTGATATTCTGGCACGAATTGAAGAAAACACACACACAAAGCTCTTCCTCAACAGCTTTCAGTCTCTCTGCTTTTAGTTTCATGGCAGTTAGGCTGGAGAAGCTCACTTTGCACAGATACTGTATGTTGTGGAAAATGGGAGCAATGTCAAAATAGCTAAAAGTAAATCCAAAAGAGATGTAAGCCTTACTGTACAGTCTCACGTTCACAGTTTCTGCCTTCTTCTGATTTCCACTTGGGCCTTCATCTGGGTCCGAATTTTGTCCAGGGACCAGACCGGATTTAGTATTTTTTCTTTTGAAAAAGTTTTCCATCGCTGTTTGTTTGAGAAGATCCTTGCTGTTGGTTTGTTTTGCTCACTGCTCACGTCACGTTCATGTGCCGCTACTTCTCTTGTTTTAATGTGCGACGCTATGCTCTATACTGCCACCTATCGCGCGGTAAGGAAATTACACCAGTTAATAAAAATTTCATAATTTACTAATTTTTCACGGCACACCAGACCATCTCTCGCGGCACACTGGTGTTCCGCGGCACACTGGTTGAAAAACACTGGCTTAGTATACACCGTTTTTCACATGTATCAATTATTAATATACTTTGTACTTGATTAGTAAACAAATGATGATGAAAAGCCAACAAATGGTCCAATCATATACAAATATATAGTAAAAGGTAGACAAAGGCTTTCTATTAAAGCATCCAACCCATTAGGGTGTTGCTTTGCTGTGTTGTGTGTTCATAAGTCAAAAAGGATATTCTTACATGGGAAATGATGCAAAGGGTTTATTTTTGCCATAAGCTTTGAGCATTTTTCCACCAAGTCTTTGAAGCGTTAAAGTTCACAAGAATACTATTGCAGCTGCAGCTTAAGCTTTTTCTCCCACTCATGATGCTAATATTATTTTACCAAATTTTATGCAACTCTCTAATGTACTTATATGATTATTTTTTCTTGTTTATTACAAGTGAAATTGTAATATTTACATATGCAAAGGTGATTTATCTAATGTTAAAAACCTTAATATGGTTTGTGGCTGTTTGAGAGAAGAAATCACATCTTCATGAACCATATTTGCAACAAGTATATTTACATAATCGCATGAGAAAATAGGAGACGTTGCCTACCATGACAATCCCAGGGATAAGTGATTCATTACGGTGAAAACTTCCTTTACTTAAATAATAATAAATAAAAATAGAGAAATATTAAAAACAGACTACGTCTTAAGCATAATTGAAACTTAATTTTGCTCTAATACTCCTTTGAAGTTTAATTCTCAAGTTCAAAAGGGTAAGAAAGAAGGAGAGAAGCACACTTTATCTCTTTTTCCACAGCACATAGAATAAACAAACAGGTAACAAAGACTGAAAGCTAATACTGTCCCGGTAATACCTTTTACCCAACATTTCCTGCATATTTTCTTCCTTATGTAAATTTCTGACCAACTTCGATTCAGTTGAATTTCTGTTTAATTCCTGAACCTTTCTATGTTCTGTAAGACACATTTAAACAGTCTGCTTATTCAATCCGTTTCTTCTTTCATGTTTCTAATGCATTCACTCTTTTCTCCCTGTCATTTCCATAAGGTTCATAAAGGTAGTCCTGTCTTGTCTGATATCTCCAGTCTGTCATGTGGGCACTGAGCTGGCTCAGTCCCAGGGGCAGACAGCCATTATGAAGACTGACTGGTCACAGCAGCGCCCACACATTTGGCAGGCTGGCAGAGCTGCCCCTGTTGCCTTTTTCAGACAACCCCCTTCTCTAACAGCAGAGTGCTGCCGCCTACTTAATTTGAGACAATTCAGGTACCCCTGACGAGCTGTCAGAGAACTTGGATTTCACTGCAGAAAATGTACATTTAAAAGCCTGTTTATGCCACAAAATAATACTGACCACCTCCTTAGTCTACCAGTTAGAGATGGAGGGATGTCAGGAGCGCAGTTGGCCAGAGATAAGGAGACAGAAAAAGTGTGTGCGTGTGCATGTGTGCGTGCGTATGTGTGACAAAGAGAAATAGTGTGAGCTGGAGAACAGACTGGCTATTAGGCAAAGCCTTCTGCCACATTAAAACTCCCCCTTCCCTGCATCCAAGCCCTTAGTGTGAAGGACACCCAGATAGAAATATAAAAATATATACCTCATCCATCCATCCCCTGCTTTTTTCCTCTGCAGAAAGATAAAGAACTATGTCATAAAAGCCTTTCTTAAGATTACACCACCAAGATCTTATGATTGCAACAAACAGACACATATAATCTCAACCACAACATCAGTAGGCTTGTTGCGATAAACAATAAATCAATTAATCACATTAATTAGAACAAGGTAGATATATTTAATTTACTGGCTCTATGGCTTATTCGTGTCTCTCTTTCTACTGAAGACACTGGATGACATAAGCCTCTCAACTCCGGTGCTCTTCACTGA
>JBBPBX010011746.1:0-49929 GCA_038048925.1 Garcialebias charrua
AATGGCAGTTTGGCTAAAAGTCACTTTAAACAGGACTGTGGTTGGACTAAACCAACTCAAAGACAAGTGACAGAGACAGTTTTAAAACTGAATGCTCATTTTTTACAAATAAAGTAGACCCGATCAGACGCCTATGATCACAGGACTATTTATACACACGTGTAGCACTGATTCAGATTCAGTTTGATTGCTTGCTATTCAAGTCACTGCAAAAACGCAAGTGTTCAAAATCAAATAATAATAATAAAAACTCCTCGAAGAGTTTTGATCATCAAGAGCCTGCTCTCTTTTCATCTTTCTCTTTTCTATCTGTGATAAGCCCAGCTGCTCCTCCAGAGGAAGGGAACCCCTTCCAAAGGCAGCTCACAAAAACATAGTTCCCAATGACAACTGAAGCATTTTAGAAACGCAGCTGGAAACTGCAGTTTTCAAACAAGCAGAAACCAAAGGAGACAGAGGACAGCACTGATGTGACAACTATCTTCGTAGTCGTGGATTAATAAACATTAGATGGCGGTATTTATGGAAGCAGTACAGAAACAAAGACAGCTTCTAAAAATAAAATGACAAGTAAAAAGCTCATGTTCATTTGTGGCTGTGGGACAACACTGGAGCTCAGAAGAATCCAACATTTCAGATTTGACAGCTTTTTTATCTTTTGCCGATGTCTGCATCTGTGTTAAACATGAACAACTGGACACATTTCATTAAAACTTCCCTTGTTGCACATCTACGGTTAATTACCTTTAAGAGTCAACCTGACTTAAGATGGCCATCAAAGGCAACTGAACATAAAAAGCACAATGAGTACAGCATACGATACAGTACCTGCCCGTCCGTTGACAAACTATTATACAACAATCTACAGAAACGGACTGGACAAGCAAAGACCTTGTATAACACTTGACCTTGATTAGTAACCTTGACCTTGAAGAAGGGGTGATGAGTATATGCAGCACTCCATCTAGTGATGATTCATATGTGTATGATTGTTAAATTATCTTGAACGGTTCAGAGGTTATGGGCAGAACAAGATAAAGTTTATGAACGTACACAGGCTCTACTATAATAAGTCCCATCGTCAACGGGTGTACAAAAATGGCGACAACTCAGTCCATTTTTGAAATATAAGGCTAAATGTTAGTGTGGTTGTAGCTGAGAGTCATTATCAACACTTACTCCAAGAGCTAACACACAAAATGTGTCATGATGCATGCATTTGGTCAAGGTTAGACCAAAATGGCTTCAACATGGACTGATCCTGTAGTGTACAATTCTGGTGTGAAAGACAGAAGGCAAATTTGGGGAATACATAAGAGTTATTTTTTTTATTCATTGCTTTTTGGACATTTGGCCCTAAAGATTAAGCTTGACAATTGAGATATTCCTGATTTAATTTCTGTCTTCACCTTTAAAAAAAAGCTGGGACATTTGTGTGAATGTGGAACATGTCACTCGGCGATGACGCAGGCAAGTATAGAAAATACGACGCACGAGCAGAAATTGTCCCCCCGGGCACCCGTTCATTGTAACATTTACCAGAAAAACATACATCTGAGTCATAGATCATAAAGAATTGATGGATGCAGTGAAGTGTCAACCGTTACGCAGGGCTGCCTCTACATCCGTTCGGCGATATCTAAAAGCCACATGTGTGAGTAATCCTATTTTCTTCTGATTGCAGGGCAGCTGCAGTGCTCCTCCAGCCTCCGACGGTAAATAAGATGTACAGTAATGTGCTGACCACTGTCTATCTCTACCACGTAAACTAGCTGCCTCTAAAACAAACAAGATGCAATCTAATCACTGAGGAAGTACCTGTGGCACTAATGTGGTTAACTGAAGCGCACAGTGTAAGATAAGGAAACTCTTCATCTCTTCATCACACATGCAATAATTTACAATAGTCGGGCTGCCTGTCACAGAGATACTGACATACATAATTTCCCCTGAGATCCAAACGACCCTTTTCATAGAGCAAAAGGGGGAAAAAAAACCACCTGAGCTCCATAAACCTCAACCTTGTCAAAAAGCTCCACTAAGAGTTAGAGAAGATACGAGCACACAGGAGTGACATCTGAACAGGAAACGTGCTCATCCATTTAAAATGTGTCAAACTGAGCTCACACCACATGAATCCCACGGCGACGGGACCTTTAGAAGCTCCCTACAAGTACAGAAATGTTAACACTTGACTTATTTTTTTACATTTGTCTTAAAAACAAAACAAATGCTGCAAAGAAGAACTGAAGTTCATGATTGTATCCAGCAGCAGCTCATGCCCTTCAGTTGGACTCGCACTAATCCCCACAACACTGCAGCTCTCCAACACGCCACATCAACACTATCTTGTTTCTCATGTTGTCTTCAGGCTGTGCACACATATAAAACCAGAATACTTCAGCAGTTACTTGTTAGAGCAATGTCTGTAACTCAAACATGCTTCAGGTTATGAAGGAGTCCATTTTGCTGACTCATCTTTGGACGTATGGACTGAAAATTATTAGCTGAATTTTTATTTCTCCAAACATTTTCTGTACATACTGTAAAACTTTAGACCTGCAGTTGATGGACTGACTGATATTAACACCTAAACTTACTTTGAGAAACTTTGCTCAGGTTGATTAACTGTGGCGGCCATCTTGAACTGGATTAACTCCAAAAGTCAATCTGTAGTACAAAGTACAGGTTGTCCTCGACTTACGACGTCATCGACATACGAGGTTCCGGACTTACGAGCGGACTAACGAACAGTAAATTTGTAAAGAACATACAGAAAATACAGCACTGGTATGTGTTTTTAGATGAAAGTGTGTTAGCAAACCATTTGTAAACAAAGTTCTGTGCATGTTTATGAACCAGTATGTACGTTTGTGTTGAAAAACGGGTGGTCGTAGTAGCGCTAGCATAAATTTTCCGACTTACGACCGAAAATCCGGACTTACGAGCGACACGTGTTTCGGGTTCCGACATACGAGTTTTCGTCTTATGAGCACCTCGCAGGAACGGAACTCGCTCGTAAGCCGGGGACTACCTGTAATTTATCCAGTGATTACTTTCTGAGACTATGTTCCATGCAGTGGTCCATGAGATATTTTACTAACAGACAGTTACAACAGTTATTGGCAAAGTTTTAGGCAAAATGTTTGTGCAATGTGTAGCATTCAAAATACAAGATGGGGTGCCGCCGCTGTGGCACAGAGAGATAAGCGGGCGGCACATATGCTTGAGGCTTTCGCCTCTCCACAGGCGTTGCGGGTTCACGTCCCGGACCCGACGAGCTCCTTTCTGTGGTGTCTCCCCCCCTCTCCACCGTTTTGCCCTCTCCCTCTCCAATAAAGGCCACTAGTGCCCAGAAAATGTAAAAAATAAAATAAAATAAAATACAAGATGGGAATGACTCTCAGCACACCAAAACTTTAGCTCAATACCTGTAAACTGAATTATAGCACTTTATGGGCTTTCAAAGATCCGCTGGTTGTGTCGGCCATGTTGAATTTGGTTGATTCTAATGGTGTGATCACACCGAACAGCTTTTCAGCAGCAGGAGCGTCCAGTTTACATGTAAAGTCAATGGGGGACGCGCTTCCAGCCGCGTCTTGGCGTCGGGCGTCACGTCGCGTGCGTGTTGAGCGTGCTGGAAAGCGTTTTCCGTGCACGTGAACCGGCTTCAGCCTCCAAACCGCGCATTCAGCATGCTGAAGATTTCGCGGTTCAAACTTTCAAACGCCGCTCAACTCTACCTGATTGGTTGGTGTGTCAACCAATCAGGGCGAGTCGGGGGGAGGAGGGGGATAGTCCGCTATGTGACGCGGAAACGAGGGGACGGTTATTGCGCAACTGTGTGACGTATTGTTTGTGGGACACAGAAAAAACCCGCGGAGTCATGGACTATGGAAGAGAAACTCATTGTAGCTGTGTGTTCGCGACAATTCCTTCACGACCAGTCAAGTCTGCTCTACAGAGACAGAAATAAAAAGCTCCTTGCCTCGCGGAGTGCAGTGACGACTCGGTACACCGGTAAGCTCCTCCCACACACCCCGCAGCAGTTTCGCAGCAGTTTCGCGTTCTGGCTTTTTGGTCTGGACACAAAGTGCGTCCACTTGCGTGCGTGACGAGCTTATTGGAGGTTGAAAAGCTGTTCGGTGTGATCACACCATAAGTGTACAACCAATTTTGGAAAGTTTTATAAACATGTTTTTGGTGATTCACGAATGGCTTTTCTAACAGACTGAAAGAGCCAGCTCCAATAGTTAATTATGAAGTTGTAAAATACTGTGTGTAATCATGTTAGTGCTCAGAATCTGTGTTGAGAATGACTCTCGGTGACTACCACAACAAATATTTAGCTCTGTTTCTCAAGCCATTTTTGTGTTTGCTAAGGCCACAACGTTGTGGTTGCCCTTTGATTCTGAAAGTTTCATTAAAATCTGCTCAGTGGCTCATGAGATATTTTGCTAACAGACAATGGTACACACACAGACAAAAACATCACTGCCCACCCTCTGGTTGCTGGCGGTTTCTAAAATCAGCCACTGGCCATTTTGATTGAAAAACTAAAACAAATAAATAAACAGCATGAGAATCGGCCCTTAAAAAGCCCTAAATCAGTCGGTTTCCTCTGCAAACCCTCATGTCAACATTCTCATTGCGAGCCTTATTGCCTGCTGATATTAGCATTTTGCTCAAAGCAGGCATCATTAAACCCAAAGTCTTCAATACAAAGTCATCCATATGCAGGGCCGTGTTCAGCAGTGCTTAATTTGGTTTCTATAATGCCACTGGAGCAGGCGCGGGACGAGAGGCAACAGCATTTGTATGTGAGCGCATCAATCCCTCATAGCCCTCTGTGTCCTGTCAGAAGTGCAACAGCATTTGTATGTGAGCGCATCAATCCCTCATAGCCCTCTGTGTCCTGTCAGAAGTAATGAACTGAGAGCTTGTGATTTGGCTGCAGGAAAACAGGACCGCTGTGTGAATCAGCTCCAGCCTGGAGGGCGTTCAAAACAATTTGCACACATGCGCTGCCATCATTTGCTTGCATTAACATTTTTTCTCATTTGTCCAGAATGCTCATTAGTAGCCAGGCGTGGGGATTTATCAAAAAGCAGGACAGAGTATTTTGCTATGTTCAGGTAAAGGAGGAAGTTTTGATAAACTCCCTACAACACTGCAGCTCTCTAACACACTCGGTCTGAAGGGTAGAGGTAGGGCAGCCGACTTGGGAAGAGAAAGTTGAAATTCGACTCCCCGCCATTCCCACATGTCATGGTGTCTCTGAGCAAGACACCTAATCCCCAATTGCTCCCCAGGTGCTTACATATCTGCCCACTACTCCACCTGTGTGTATCCCAGGTGTGCAGAGAACCAATTTCATCATTGTATGGAAACATGATAACACATAGCACTTTACTTTAAAATGGCCAAACATTTATATTAAATTAGCACAAAACGGCTTCTTTTAATTATTGTTTTGTTACTTTTAGATGGCCTTTTGCTTTTAGTTAGCTTTTTGCTACTTTTAGCTTGCATCTAGTGTTTTGATACTGTTAGCTTTTAGCAATCACTTTGCTAATTTAGCTTTTGCAACAGTTTTTGCACTTTGCACAACACTTTTTGCAATGGTTAACTTTAAGCTAACTTTATTTTGCTTCTTTTAGTTAGGTTTTTGTTTTAGCTTTTAGGTCAACTTCTGCTACTTTAGTTTAAACTAGGTAGATTGTTTTGTTACTTTTAGCTCCCCTTTCTCTACAGTATAGGTTTATATTTAGGTAGACATTTGCTACACTTAAGTTTTAGACGGACTTTAGCAATTGTTTTACTCAGTGTAGTTTTCAAGCTAGTGTTCTGCTACTTTTAGCTATCCTCATATTACTTTTAGTTAGTTTCTTGATTCTTTTAGCTTTTTTTTAAACTAGTTTTTTTTCTACTTTTAACTTTTGCTACGTTACCCTGATGCATGCTCAATAATCCAGGTATGCTGGTGAAGATTCTCAATCGTCCGGGACATGATAAAATCAAAAAAGGCGTTCAATACAGAACTGGACTTTATTTGTAACAGAAAGACGTTTCGCTTCTCATCCGAGGAGCTTTATCAATTCAGTGAGCAGACTGTGAGATGGAGAAGTTATAACAGGATAAGCCATTGACACGCACCGACATATGTAAATTGGAAGCTAACACCCACACATACTTGGGATAACACGTACCTGTGACCCATTCGAAGTTCAGTATGTGAAAACAGAGCTTACAGAAAACACACACACATTCTACTGTATGTAACTTGACAAATCACACCTCACACATTAATAGCAGGGACCTGTCAAAGTCTTTGTTAGTCTAATTCACAAACGAGGCTCCTCTGTTCTCATCAGGTGTGAAACATCTGGGAACCAAACCCAGGGCCGCACCATAAGTTTTAGAAATTTCGAATCTTAGACCTCCTCCTCTGTTTAACTATGGTTTCTCTCTTTTTACATAAATCGCCTCCTTCACACCTCTCTCAAACCACCTGTGCTCTCGGTCCAAAATATGTACATGCTGGTCCTCAAAAGAGTGTCCCTTGTCCGTGAGGTGGAGGTATTTTGTGTGGCTGCCACAGATAATCAAATTTAGCAAACACTAAACAGTCAGTTCTACAAATATTGAGCAAAAATGTTTTGTGGTAGTAGCCGAGAGGCATCCCCGAAATGTCTTTCTGTTACAAATAAAGTCCAGTTGTTCTGTATTGAACGCCTTTTTTGAATACTCCAGGTAGAAAAAATCTAAAGAAAAGCTAAGTCTGGTCCTCTGGTCCAAAGAACCAGACTTAGCTTTTTTAGATTTTGCTATTTTAGTTTTTTAGACTTTTTTTAGACAGACTTTTGCTACTTTTAATTACCCTTTTTCTACAATAAGCTTCTATATACAACTTTGCTAAAGTTAACATTTAGGAAGCTTTTAGTTAGTATTTTACTCAATGTAGCTTTTAGCTAGTGCTTAACAGTTTCAGCTTCCTGGTCAAATTTAAGCATTTCTAGGGAAAATGTAATTTGTGTTTCCCCCGTTGTTACACCCAACTTTGTATCCATCAGATGATTTGTCTGTGACGTCTGATGATGGAGGTGTGTGAGAGAGGAGAGTCCATCTGTGTTGTGTCAGCTGCCATCTGTGTGTCAGAACACATCCAAAACTGTGAGGTCTTCTCCCACACCTCCAGCATCACCCAGCTCTCTGCTGCACACCAGCATGAACGCATGCAGCCCATTCCTTCAAAACACCAGTATCGCCTGCGTATGTATTTTATTTTATTTATTTAGTTTTCTCCATGCGTGTGTTTGTTAGCAAAATATATCATGAACCACAAAACAGATTTTAATTCTCAGAAAGTAGATGCACAGATCTGTTACTGATTACCTGTTGGAGTCAACCAAATTCAAGAAAGCTGCCACAGATAATCAAATTTAGCAAACACATAAATGACTAAACAGTCAGTTCTACAAATATTGAGCAAAAATGTTTTGTGGTAGTAGCCGAGAGGCATCCCCGACACACTATGAGCACTGCTCTGAGTGAGATCTTTGCTTAAAATCATGGCATTAACTGAAAGAGCCTGTTTGTCTGTTAGCAAAATATCTAATTTAAAACTAGATGGATTTTAATGAACATTTAGTAACATAACTAATTGGATGTGCATATATACCGGATTAGCATTGAGAGTCAGTTTAATTCAAGATGGCCACCACAGCTATTCAAACTTAGCAAAAAACAACAGCTACAATTTAGTCAATTTTACAGATATTAGGGAAAGGTTTGGCCTGGTAGCTGAGAGTCATTGACAACTGAAGCTCCAAGTCCTTACAAAATATACAAGATTCCACAAAATCACGTGAATTTGCACATAACATTATATATTATTTTAAGGTTTGATCAAAATGACTATTATTCCTATATATTATAATTTACATCGCTTACATTGAGTAGGGATGGTCCTGAAGGAGGAGCTGGCAAAGAATGTAGTAGAGGTGAAGAGAGTGTCAGATAGGGTGATGTGCCTGAAGGTAGAAGTAGAAGGTCTGATGCTAAACATAGTCAGTGGTTATGCTCCACAGGTTGGATGTGATGGGGAGGAGAAAGATACATTTTGGAAAGATTTGGATGAAGTGATAGAGAGTATTCCCAGGGAGGAAAGAGTGGTGATTGGAGCAGACCTGAATGGACATGTTGGTGAAGGAAACAGAGGGGATGAGGAAGTGATGGGTAGGTTTGGTGTCAAGGAAAGAAACCAGGAAGGACAGATGGTGGTGGATTTTGCCAAGAGAATGGAAATGGCTGTAGTCAATACCTATTTCCAAAAGAAGGAGGAACATAGAGTGACCTATAAGAGTGGAGGAAGGAGTACGCAGGTCGACTACATTCTGTGTAGAAGAGGAAACCTGAGGGAGATTGGAGACTGTAAGGTTGTGGCAGGGGAGAGCGTGGCCAGACAGCATCAGATGGTTGTGTGTAGAATGACTGTTGTTGTGAAGAAGAGAAAAATAGTAAAACCAGAGAAGAAGACCAAATGGTGGAAGCTAAAGAAGGAAGAATGTTGTGAGAAATTCAGAGACGAGCTGTTAAAGGCTCTGGGTGGTAAGAAAGAGCTTCCAAATGACTGGGCAACTACAGCAACAGCAATTAGAGAGACAGGTAGGAAGGTACTTGGTGTGTCATCTGGACAGAGAATGGATGATAAGGAAACCTGGTGGTGGAATAGTGAAGTGCAGGATGCTGTTCAAAGAAAGAGGTTAGCCAAGAAGAAATATGACAGTGAGAGGACTGAAGAGAGGAGACAGGAATATAAAGAGATGGGACATGGAGCAACGAAGGAAGTAGCCAAGGCAAAGTAGAGTGCGTACAATGAGTTGTATGGGAGATTGGACACTAAAGAGGGCGAGAAGGACTTGTCAAGGATTGGCAAGACCGAGGGATCAGGCTGGAAAGGGCGTGCAGCAGGATAGGCTTTTTAAAGATAGGAATGGTAATGTTCTAACAAGTGAGGAGAGTGGGACAAGAAGATGGGAAGAGTACCGGTACTTTGAGGAGCTAAAATGAATGAAAGAGAGAGAAGAGTGGAGGTCATAGAAACTGTGGACCAGGAAGTGGGAAAGATTAGTGAGGGTGAAGTCCAGAAAGCTCTGAAAAGAATGAAGAAGGGGAAGGCAGTAGGACCTGATGACATACCAGTGGAGGTTTGGAAATGTCTTGGAGAGATGGCAGTGAGGTTTTTGACTCAAATATTTAATGGAATATTTGAGGGTGAGAAAATGCCTGAGGAATGGAGAAGAAGTGTGCTGGTGCCCATTTTTAAGAACAAGGGTGATGTACAGAGTTGTAGCAACTACAGAGGAGTTAAGTTGATGAGCCACACAATGAAGATATGGGAAAGAGTTGTGGAAGCAAGACTTAGACATGAGGTGACTGTGAGCAACAGTATGGTTTCATGCCAAGAACGAACACCACATATGCCATATTTGCTTTGGTAATGCTGATGGAGAAGTACAGAGAGGGTCAGAAAGAACTCCATTGTGTCTTTGTTGATTTAGAAAAAGCATATGACAGGGTGCCAAGAGAGGAGGTGTGGTATTGCATGAGGAAATCTGGAGTGGCAGAAAAGTATGTTAGACTGGTACAGGACATGTATGAAGACAGCAGGACAGTGGTGAGATGTGCTGTAGGAGTGACAGATAGCTTCAAGGTGGAGGTGGGATTGCATCAAGGATCGGCTCTGAGCCCCTTCTTGTTTGCTCTGGTGATGGACCGACTAACAGATGAGGTCAGGCAGGAATCCCCATGGACTATGATGTTTGCAGATGACATTGTGATCTGTGGTGAGAACAGGGAACAGGTGGAAGAGAACTTGGAGAGGTGGAGGTATGCACTTGAAAGAAGAGGAATGAAAGTCAGCCATAGTAAGACAGAATACATGTGTGTGAATGAGAGGGAGACCAGTGGAACAGTGATACTACAAGGAGCAGAGGTCACGAAGGTGCAGGACTTCAAGTACTTGGGGTCCACTGTCCAAGAAAATGGGGAATGTGGGAAAGAAGTAAAAAAAGAGAGTCCAGGCAGGATGGATGGAGAAAAGTTTCAGGAGTGATTTGTGACAAAAATGTGTCAGCAAAGGTCAAAGAAAAGCTTACAAGACAGTGGTGAGACCAGCTATATTGTATGGTCTGGAGACAGTGGCATTGACAAAAAGACAGGAGAAAGAACTGGAAGTGGCAGAAATGAAGATGCTGAGGTTCTCCTAAGGAGTGACAAGGATGGATAAGATTAGGAATGAGATCATCAGAGGTACAGCACATGTTGAACAACTGGGAGATAAATTTAGGGAGGTCAGACTGAGATGGTTTGGACATGTCCAGAGGAGGGACAGTGGGTATATTGGTAGAAGGATGTTAGAAATGGGCAGCACGGTGGCACAACTGGTAGAGCTGCTGCCTCTCAGCGAGCAGGTCCCCAGTACAGTGGAGTTTGCATGTTCTCTCCGTGCATGCGTGGGTTTTCTCCGGGTGCTCCGGTTTCCTCCCACAGTCCAAAAACATGCATGTTAGGCTGATTGGTAACTCTAAATTGACCCTGGGTGTGAGTGAGACAGGTCCCTCTTGTAAATGAGTCCCCGTGGCTCAACGAGGCTAGCCTGTATAAATAATGGTTGAATGAATGAAAAAAGAAATGCAACTGTCAGGAAAAAGACAAAGAGGAAGGTCAAAGAGGAGATATATGGATGCAGTTAGAGAGGACATTAAAGAGGAACTAAACCCAAAATTAACTTTTTTTAACTGATAAACTCCCTAGAATGTGTTCAAAATGTTATCTAGCACTATGGCTGTGTTTAGTTTCATATAATTGTGCGTATCTGTGTAAATCGGCTAATTGGCAATATTTTGGCCTAAAAACGTGTTTACGGTAGTCCTTTGGGTTGAACAGAGGTTATTGCACCTTAATTTTCATATTGGTCAGGACTGTTCACTCTGATGTGTCTTGTACACTCTGATGTCACAAAGGTGGTTCAAGCAGAGCCAATCCCCTGCAGAGATGAGAAGTGCATACCTTATATGGAAGTGCTGCATTTCACTCCTGACAAGCGGTTTTATTTTTCTTTTCATTTTCATTTTTTTAGGCCTTTGGTTTTGGATGGAATGGGTGGAATAGATAAATACATCTACATGTTTATTCTTTGTTGTTGCTTGGTGTATGTTGTTGGCTAGAGGTTTAATTTGTTTTAGGTTGTTGCAGGTGGAGGCGTGAACAAAAGCACAACTCTACCTCCACCCTTCCTTGTCTCTCGACACGCCCATTTTCAGGGAGATTTTGGAAGGAGGAATTACCGATCCACAGGGTGTGGAGTTGCTCTTTAAGGTACTTGGAGGGAGGACAAAGGATGCAGAGGACAGAGTGAAGTGGAGGAGGATGACTCGCTGTGGCGACCCCTGAAGAGGGAACAGCCGAAAGAAGAAGATTATAATTTACATCACTTTATAATGTAGCTGTTATTTTTAACATAATTTTCTCCCTTTTTTTTATCCCTGAGCTGCCACATACTGTACCAAATTTAAATAAAATAATAAATAGGAACCCCCAACTCAATGTTCCTCAGTGCTGTGAATGAAAAAGAAGTAGTCGCCATTGTAAATAAATGTCATTATAAACAGTCTACTGACTTACATGGGATTGATATGAGACTGGTAAAGCATGTAATTGAGGGGATTTCCAAACCATTTACATATACTGTATTAGTAACT
This sequence comes from Garcialebias charrua, assembly GCA_038048925.1. NCBI lineage: Eukaryota > Metazoa > Chordata > Actinopteri > Cyprinodontiformes > Rivulidae > Garcialebias > Garcialebias charrua. The sequence continues at coordinate 11,766 of JBBPBX010011746.1, forward strand.
TGTCATTTCAAACTGGTTCATTCCCAAGTAAAATGAAAATAGCTAAAATATTGCCATTGTACAAAAATTGGAACGAACATCTCTTCACCAACTATCGACCAGTCTCTCTGCTGCCACAATTCTCTAAAATATTACACACATTATTTAATAACAGACTGGAAAGTCAAGTCAAAGTCAAATTTATTGTCAGAACTGCAATATGTACAGGACATACACAGGATTGAAATTGCGTTTCTCTCAGTCCCTCGGTGCAACAGTAACCATTTAAACACTAAAACACTGAAACATTTAATAAACATAAGCATAAAATAGTAAAAGTGTAACACTGTCCTGAGTTTTTGCATAGTAGTATAAAAGTATGAAAATTTACACCAACACTAAAACACTAAACATTTAATGAACATAAGCATAAAATGAAATAATAAAAGTGTAATACTGTCCTGAGTTTTTGCATAGTAGTATAAAAAGTATAAAAAGTATATCTATAAAATAAACTGAAGGTTCTAGCATTGACATTTGCAAAGAGTGGCAAAGCAGCATATGAGTTAATGTACACAGTATATGTATGAGGTAGTTGATGTTGGTATAGAGGCAAAGTGGCATATGCAGTAAGGCACATAAGGCACATTGGGCATCCTTAAATAAGGCTAGTCAGAGAATACTGTATATGTATCAGCAGTAGTGTAGATATAAAAGTAGTGTAAATGTAAACAGTAGTAATAAATGTAAACAGTAGTAATAAATGTAAACAGTATTAATAAATGTAAACAGTGAATGTAAACAGTAGTATGACTATAGGCAGTAATGTAATACAAACATTAGTGCAAATATGAGAAGTAGTGCAAACTGAATGAGCACATGACCGAGAGTTTAGTGAATAACCCGTTTGATGACACAGAGTCCAGTGTTAAAATCTTTGTGTTGAGTGGTAATGTGTGAGAAAGTTTTTTGTGTTAAGGCAGTTCAAATGGGAGGGGAGGCAGAGCAGGCAGAGTGTTTAGCATCCTGACTGCCTGATGAACAGAGCTGTCTCTCAGTCTGCTGGTTCGAGCCTGGAGACTTCTCAGTCTCCTCCCTGATGGCAGCAGTCTGAAGCAGCTGTGTAGTGGGTGTGTGGGATCACCTGCCATGCAGAGGGCTTTCCGAGTGAGGCGGTTGCTGTGTAAGTCCTGCAGTGAGGGCAAGGAGGTGCCGACGATCTTCTCAGCTGCTCTCACGATGCGCTGGAGGCTCTTGCGGCAGGATGCAGTACATGCACCAAACCACACAGTGATGCAGCTGGTCAGGACACTTTCTATGGCACCCCTGTAGAAGGTGCACATGATGGGGGTTGAAGCTCCAGCCCTTTTCAGCTTGCGGAGAAAGTAGAGCTGGTGAGCCTTCTTGGCCAGTGCTGCAGTGTTCCTGCTCCAGGACAGGTCCTCTGAGACGTGCACTCCCAGGAACTTGGTGCTGTCCACTCTCTCCACTGTGGTGCTGTTGATGGTCAGAGGGGCATGTTGGGCATCCCTCTTCCTGAAGTCCACAACAATCTCCTTTGTCTTCTCCACGTTGAGAGTGAGATTGTTGTGTCCGCACCACAAGGCCAGGCGGCTCACCTCGTTCCTGTAGTCCGTCTCATCGTTGTTGCTGATGAGACCCACCACTGTTGTGTCGTCCGCAAACTTGATGAAGTGGTTGGAGCTGTATGATGGTGTGCAGTCGTGTGTTAGCAGGGTGAATAGAAGGGGGCTCAGCACACATCCTTGTGGGGCCCCTGTGTTCAATGTGATGGTGCTAGATGTGTTACTCCCGACCCGTACTGTCTGTGGTCTCCCGGTCAGGAAGTCTAGCAGCCAGTTACACATTGAGGTGTTCAGCCCCAGACTGTCCAGTTTAAGGATGAGCTGTTGGGGGATGATGGTGTTGAATGCCGAGCTGAAGTCGATGAACAGCATTCTAACATTCTTAGATAACCATAAATTAATCAGTGAAAGTCAGTAAGGCTTCAGATCAGGAAGATCAACAATGCAAGCCCTTTTAGAAACTGTAGAGGAGATAATAATAATAATAAATTCAATTTATAACGCACTTTTCATTACTGAAAATCTCAAAGTGCTACACATATATTGAATGCTACACACATTCATAAACCGGTGGCGGCAGACTACCATGCAAGGTGCTTTCCAGTCCTACCGGGAGCAACTCAGGGTTAAGTGTCTTGCCCAAGGACACAACGACACATGGTGCGGGTCCCGGGAGTCGAACCGCCAACTTTCCGATCGGGAGACGACTCCCCTTACCACTACGCCACGGCCGCCCACCGAGATAACTACGGTACTGCGATGGATAATAAGATAATTGCTGGTGGAGTGTTTTTGGACATCAAGAAGGCATTTGACACAGTCATTCATGATTTATTACTAAAAAAAACTTGAACACAATGGGAGAAGGGGAGTTGCACTAGACTGGGTTCAAAGCTATTTGAAAGGCAGACAGCAGTATGTGAAGTTGGGGGGTGTTTGTTCTGGATGTGTGGACATTGTTTATGGGGTTCCTCAGGGGTCAGTCCTGGGTCCCAAACTGTTTATAATTAATGTAAATGATCTATGTATTATAGCTGAGATAATTAAAAGTATACTATTTGCTGATGATAAACATGTTTTTGTGTTGGAAATGACGTGGAACAACTGTAAAATAATGTAATTGATGAAGTGAACAAACTTTAAATGTGGTTTGATGAAAATAAGCTGTCCTTGAACCTAAGCAAAACAAAAATAATGCTATTTTAGAACCGTCAACCACATAATGAAATTCAAATACAAAATAGATGGAGTGAAAATTGAACAAGTTCATGAAAACAAATTTCTTGGTTTCATTACTGATAAACTCAACTGGAAACCGCACATCATATATGTTCGAAGTAAAGTCTCAAGAAATATTTCCCTCTTAAACAAAGTCAACTCGGTCATAGAACAAAAATCATTACATGCACTCTACTGTTCGCTAATCTTACCTTATTTAAGTTATTGTGCAGAAATCTGGGGCAATAATTACAAAACCACACTACAGGCATTAACAATACTACAAAAAAGAGCAATGAGAATAATCCATAAGGTGGGATATTTAGAAAGCACTAATACACTCTTTGTTAAATCTAAATTATTAAAGTTTATTGGCATAGGGAAACAAGACAGCTGTAATTCTTTACAAAGCCAAAAATAAACAATTACCGGGAAACATTCAAAACATGTTTAAGACTAAGGAGCAAATTTAGATGTTAAAGGGGGAAGCACAGTTTAAAATGAGCAAATTCAGCACTACCAGAAAAAAAAAACTTTTGTGTATCAGTAAGTGGAGTCAAACTGTAGAATAATTTGAATATTAAACTTAGACATTGTACAAACTTTGCAACAAACTATGCTATAGTTATATATAGTGCAACAAACAATTCAAATTATCATACAAGGCTGCACAGAAGTCTGTTGGAGTCAGTCTCCCCACCATCACAGACATTTACACCTCCAGATGCAGGAAAAGAGCCACCTGCATCATGAAAGACCTCACTCACCCAGCACACTCACTCTTTGCCCCACTCCCCTCAGGACGGAGGTTGAGGAGCATCAAATGTAGAACCACTAGACTGAGGAACAGCTTCTACCCTGAGGCTGTTAGACTCATGAATAAATAAATAATAAGAATAAACACTGCAAAATATCACATCATGCTGATGCTGATCTGTTTTCTTGTTGCTGTGTTCATTTGTGACCATCTGCTCATACAGACTCATGTTCGTGCTGCTGTTTATAATGATGTTTTTCTACTACATTAGGGCTTAGTGTATTACTAGTTGATGTTTTTCTTAGTTAATCCTAGATGTTATTACTGTTTTTCTCTTGCATTTGTTGTTGGATGTAACTGGGACCCCGTGTACATAATCTCGTTTTCATCACATGTACCACATGCGGTGCAAATGACAATAAAGACTCTCTGACTCAGACAAACATTAGATTATTGCTGGATATACCGGTAATATTATTATTCAATTGTTGATGTTTTGTTATTGATGCTAGGTTTTTTTTTTTTGCGAAGTTAAATAAATAATAATTGTTTATCTACTGTAGTTAACAAATAAATATTATACTGAAGTGTTAAATATGGGTTTAGTTGTTATACTGTATGTATGGATTATACATGTAATAAATGTAAGCTTATGGAAGTGGTTAAGGAGTGGGGATTTTGATAAGTTTATACTTCTACCCACTCCCTTGAATATGCAAAACAAAAAGTTTTGACATTATGCTTAATGCTGTTTATTTTTACATATTCAAAAAATAATAAACTAATTACTAAGTAAAGTACAGTACAGTATATGCTTTATTTTACGATTGTCTGTTGTCATCATTCTTTGTTAAAAACAGGTCTCTCTTGTTAATGAGTCCTCAAGGCTCAATGAGTCTAACCTGTATAAACAAAGGTTGAACTGAAAAAAACTCCATTATTTCTGGCTTTTTTTTTTTTTTAGAAATAATGTTTTTTCTCAAATTTACCGACTTTGGTCCACTTTTATGTGGGCCAACACTAATAATTGATGTAGAATGTGTAAACTTTTACAAAGCCATCACCTGTTTCCAGTCAGTAATTAAATCAACACTGATGACTGGAGCATAAAGAAGCTGCTTATGACACGGTACTGTTTAATTCAAGCTGTAATTTGACAGTTTATCCAGTTGTTTTCTGTTTGTAGACAGATGTTGTCACCTGTGGCAGGAGGAACTCGCACAAACTCACCTTTCGCCAAGCTCGATTTCACAAAACACAGCTCCGAGCAAATTGTCTGGCAGGAAAATAAAACCAGCAGCGCTGTGACAACTAATTTGAACTTGTTTGCATGCACTCAGCTCCTCAGGTTGATTTCCTCTGCGTGTGACAGCTGTTTGTACCTGTGTTCTCTCTCCTCAGGTTGCTAATCAATGTCTGATGCTGAAACCTACTGAGTCTTACTTTACAGAGTGGTGGCTCTGCACCGCTCTGACATGTAAATGTTTGGTATAGAAGATGAATTTGTTAACATGCCCAAAGCTTTATCAGGGGGACGGGGAAGCAGATGCAACAGCAGTCACTCTTTTTTTTAACACATTAAATGATTTTATACATTTAGCATCAGGAACAGACTCCCCTTAGTATTTTATTTATTTATTTCAACTGCACTAACAATCAATTTGGGAGCTCTTTATACCTCACATTTTAACTAGTTACAGGAGTTTTGGCATTCATACCTTTGAACTAAACAATGTTTTATATATATACAGTATGTAGTAGGAAATGTGAAAAATGACTCACAAGGGACTAGGGAGTTTTCTGTCCTAAGTCAATTTAGCACAACAAGCTAATACATGCTATCAACAGTAGCAGTTTTAAATAAACAGGCTGATGTTTTTAAATTTCAATTAATTGCAAATGCAGGCATAACTTTTAAAATTGTATCTGGGTGATTCTTTTTTGCGGCAACATTTTGGCTTCAGGACTTTTGAAAATAAAAAGAGTAATATTTTAAGTTTTAAATATTTTGTTACATCACTGACATGTTTAGCAATAAGAAATTAATAATGGTCAAGCTCAGGGCTGGATAAAATAATAATTACAGGTAAAGTAATAATTACATGTATATGTGATTACTTTTTACCTGAATTTCCACCCTGTTAGGTCCTTGTTACACCTTGTTTGGTTCATAAACCTAACAGGGTGGAACATAACAGGGTGGAATTTTTTTAGCTAATCTAGCTGTAGCTCTTTATGTGGTCAACATTTAGCTAGCTAACCTTCAACAGAATAGCAAACCTTTAATGACTAAATCTAATATGTTGTTTTTTAAATTCTACCAAATAAACATTTCCCACAATTTATCTTAACAGGGTGGAACTTTAAGGTTGACTCATACAGGTTTAATATATTTAAGATTAAAAAAAGTAAGGAGAGAGTGACAGATGAAGCTTAACTTGTTTTCCATGGTTGAATTCCCTCCAAAACCAATTGATGTCTTCTTCTTGTAAATGGCTTTTATGGAATTGTAGTCTTTTGAGGGCAAAAAGGAAACATTCTAACAGGGTGGAAAGTTACTACTGGGACATGTATAATATCAAGAAAATATCAAATAAAAAAAATAGTTTCAACAGATTCAGTTTCATAATAAAATAAGGTTTAGTCCAGTCAATCAAATTATTGAAGAAATTTCTTTTTTAATTTAATTTTATTGTTTAAACTTATTGAGGAAATATTTTACACTGCACTGCGGACACAATAAAATTGACCATCTATGTCACCAAAAAGGTGTGTAAAGTACAAAATAATATTTTAAATGCATTTCATTTATATTTGAATGATGGCAAACATCTAAGTGTATAATTAAAATACTTTGTTGTAAATATTTGGCACATTTTAGAAAAAAATCAGGGTAAGAGAAACATGCGGACATGAATGTTGCCCCAAAAAAAGAATCACCCATTGCCAACATTCATAGTACTTCAGTTTCAACTGTGTTCCTTAAGGAACACAGTTGTGTTAGCAATATTAGCATTTAGCGTATAGCTAACACTTCTTTGTGAAAAGGAAATACATTTAATGTAAACAAGGAGAATGATGCCCCTGTAACTGGAGCACACCATCCAACCCCACTTCGTGAAAAGGGGAACCATCACCACAGTCTGCCAATATAGTGGCACTGCCCCTGATGTCCATGCAATGTTGCAATGGTGGGTTGAAATTTATTGTAAAACTGCACCCAAAGTTCATGTGGATGTAGCTGAGAGTCAACCCACATTCATATTCTATCTTTAGCACATTGTACAAGACAAAGTTGTGTTTGTTATTTGCTAGATTTGACCTTCTTCTTTTGGCTTTTCCTTCTTTAGGGGTCACCACAGCGAGTCATCCTCCTCCACCTCACTCTGTCCTCTGCATCCTCTGTCCTCACTCCAACTACCTTCATGTCCTCTCTAACTGCATCCATATATCTCCTCTTTGGCCTTCCTCTGTGTCTTTTTCCTGGCAGCTGCATTTCTAACATCCTTCTACCAATATACCCACTGTCCCTCCTCTGGACATGTCCAAACCATCTCAGTCTGGCCTCCCTAACTTTATCTCCCAGTTGTTCAACATGTGCTGTACCTCTGATGATCTCATTCCTGATCTTATCCATCCTTGTCACTCCTAAGGAGAACCTCAGCATCTTCATTTCTGCTACTTCCAGTTCTTTCTCCTGTCTTTTTGTCAATGTCTCTGTCTCCAGACCATACAACATAGCTGGTCTCACCACTGTCTTGTAAACTTTTCCTTTGACCTTTGCTGACACCTTTTTGTCACAAATCACTCCTGAAACTTTTCTCCATCCACTCCATCCTGCCTGGACTCTCTTTTTCACCTCTTTACCACATTCCCCATTTTCCTGGACAGTGGACCCCAAGTACTTGAAGTCCTGCACCTTTGTGACCTCTGTTCCTTGTAGCCTCATTGTTCCAACAGCCTCTATCTCATTCACACACATGTACTCTGTCTTACTACGGCTGAATTTCATTCCTCTTTTTTCAAGTGCATACCTCCACCTCTCCAAGTTCTCTTCCACCTGTTCCCTGTTCTCACCACATATCACAATATGCTGGTGAAGATTCTCAGTCATCCAGGACATGACAAAATCAAAAAAAGGCATTCAATACAGAAGCAACTGGACTTTATTTGTATCAGAAGACGTTTCGACATTCGAAAGGCGAAACGTCTTCTGATAAAAATAAAGTCCAGTTGCTTCTGTATTGAACGCCTTTTTTGATTTTTTGACAGATCACAATGTCATCTGCAAAAATCATAGTCCATGGGGATTCCTGCCTGACCTAATCTGTTTGTTGGTCCATCACCAGAGCAAGAAGGGGCTCAGAGCCGGTCCTTGATGCACTCCCACCTCCACATTTGCTAGATTTGACCGAACCAGTTATAACTCAGTTATTTCTAAACATAAGCTTATCTTAATTTCAAAACTTGAAACCACTGATTTAGACTGAAACTTTTCTACAGTCAAAAAGTTTGAACTCTGCCCAGCTCTCCTGAAGGGCAGGAGCACTGTTGCTTCTGTTATCTGCTCGCTGTGCACACGTCTGACAATCTGTGTGCGATGACATCTGGGGATCTGATGGAGCCCTGCTCTCCGTACGAACAGCCGGGGAGAGCGCTCGTCTGACAGACTGAAGTCAAGGTTAGTCAGAAGACGCACACGAAACAACTGCCGTCGCCGTCGGAGTGCACCCGCTCACACACAACTCATTAACTCTGATGGATTACTGCACATTTTGGGCTAATAACAGACATAATTTTACATGCGATGCATGGATGCACACAGACACACAGCAGACTAAGGGAGCACATGCAAACACAGATGGACACAGACCTGCCACCTTACTGTCACCTTCAGCTAATCCATGGAAGACAGAGAGCAATCCATACACCAGCCCCACAGATTTACCCATAATCCCTCAAAATGAACTCATTCAGAGCACAAGCCTCCTTTCCTTGGCACCTCTGCACACGATTTGGCCACACAGACAGAAACTCAGCATTTAGAAAAACTTTCAATATGCTGCACAGTGCTCGTGTAAACTTAAAAAGGCACCTTGAGAAACTATCAGGAAAGGAAGTTTGGGAGCCACGATAACACAGTGTGTGCGCTCCTTCAGTGCATGTGTGTGTGTGCAGACGCAGATTTAATTGGATGGGAATGTCACGTAGGACAAGGGACATGAGTGCTGTCGGTGGTGTAGGTCGTACACCAATTACTGCTCCTTCACTCTTCAAAACTAGATGGGAGATGGAAGGCTGAGACCTCACTTCATTACCATAGCAAGCTTCAGTGTTGATAGCAGCCAAGTAGGGCATCCCTGTGGGGGGCTGAGTGTGTGTATGAAGGGGTGAGGTGGGACGTTTTTCTTGTTATAACAGTCTACAAACTAAGACATGCTGCATCAACGTGTCTGGTGTGCATGGCAACAGAAACAGCAATGAGGACTAGGTAAGAAAGGATTGTGTGTGTGTGTCGGTGAATTTAATAAAGTCTGGAAGATTAAAGGGATCGTTGAGAACTTTAACGTGGGGTTTTCTTAGGTTATGATGAACAAGTAAAATCTTAGATGCTGTAGATAGCTCATTAAATGACCTATTTTTAGTGAAATAGAGATTTAAACTGGCCAAACGGATGAGGTATAACAGCTTCTAGGAGTGACGCCAAGACAAAAGAGGATTTTTACCGTCTTAAAACAAGTTAGATCTAAAAAATGTCAACATTTTATTCCAATGAAATTTTAATAATCTTTTCCATTGGTATTAATTTGCATTCAATGATTATTGCCGGAATGATACTCTTGCAGGAAGAGTCCCAGGCTGCACAGGAAATACTACAGTTGGACTAAATAACCAGACTTTTCTGTAAATATTCATGTAATGCTCAACAAGCACTGATGTAAGTGTTTATTATGGAACAGCATTCTGCTGCGAAACGTTACGAGTTTGGAGCCGTTTTAAGATGGCTGCAATCCACTTTGGTCTTGAGCCCGCTCAGATTAGCCATTAGCTTGTCAGTCCAATCAGAAATAAACTCCAAACTGAGGCTGGTTTAAGAGCCATCTACTGCTGGTTTATGAGCTTTCTAAACCATTTGACAAAAGTCCATAAAAAAACTCAAATACAGTATATTTTCATAATTAAATTTATGCAAACGACTTTTACAATGTGATAGATTTTTAGCCTTACAGCCTGTTTGTTGGCTTTTAGAGAATGAATGTGTTACTCTTAAACATGACCTGTTTTTATCAAACCACAAAAGGAAAAGGTGTTTAAAAAAACCCTAAAGTTATGTAATCCAGTATACATATGCTTACTCACTTACAAACTCTAACCTGTACTAAAACTTAAAAAAAAAACATTTGCACTTTTAAGAGCACTCTCACCTTGGCTACCGGTATATACACACATGCAGGACAAATCTATTTATATCAACCAACCCTCCCATCTCTGGTGTCCATCCCCTCTCAGGAGGCTGGGGAGGGGATGTTTCTGGACTCTGGAAAAAGGTTTGCCAAGTTTATACAGCGATCTGCCCGCCAGTCGTCTGAGCAGTATGTGTCACGTCCTAAGTATCGCTAATGAGTCAGCAACAATATGCTGCAACATGAGCAAGTGGACAAGATACAGGGAGGCAGTCAGATAAGGGGGGCAGGAAGTGCTCAGACGGAAAAAAGGTACGATTAAGTGCGAGTGAAAGATGAAAGAGAAAAATAGGGGGAGGAAAATGGCTGGCTTTGTAGTGAAGGCTGAAAATTGTCTGAAGTGCCAGCCCATCATTTATCAGCGAGGCAGAAGCACATGTAGCTCGTACCACTCATTACCTGCAGTGTCTCTCTGCCTTTCCTTAATCCTCCAGCACACCTGCCGCCAATCTGCGGTGTCCTTTTATACCTGCACACTCTCGATGTGCCATCTACCACCTTCCTCGCCTTCAAGACCCCGGTGTCCCATTAGAAGACAATGAAGGGTAGACGCTGTCTTTGCTCGAGCATGTCAGACACATTCGACATTACCAGCCTTGCAGGCCCCAAATACACCCATCATCTTCCAGCCCGCCTAATCATCACTGCGAAGAGGCAGAGGGAGTAATGGCGCAGAAGGAGCAGGAGAGGCTGGAGACGGTGGTTAAAAGAGGAAAGCAGGGGGAGGACAGAGGGAGATGACGAGGCTTGTACAGTGAGAGATGTGCTAATCTGCCTGATGTGGGCCCACTGGCTTTTTCTCTGGAGGCTCGTTATTACTGAAAGATATGGAAACTCCTCCATGGAGATGGGAAATGACAGCACATAATAAGGAGGGAAATGCTTCTTTCTGTCAACACACAACACACACATTCACGAGGCTATTTGTATACATACAGAACACGCACTTCTTTTAAATGAAGCACAAATACTGTCAAAGTTCCAAACACTTCAAGCAAGCCACACACACACACAGTATTTCCAAACATTAGCATAGCGTCCAAATATAGTTAATTAGAATCTATATTTAATAAATGCAGCCCTGCTGTTTGTGGTGACAAAAGAGGGCGAGCGTGAACTTTACAGTCTGGAAGGAAGAAGAAAGCGTGCGACTGAGGACGAGTTGGAGGGTGAAGCAGTGCCTTGACGGCGCAGTAGGGACCAGCACTATTGAGTTGCTTAATCCTGAGGAGTGGAGATTAGCTCCACGGGGGGAACTGGCTCAGTAAGGGCGCTCTGGGATTCTGATTGTGCCCAAACACAGCGCCGTGGTGTGTGGCTGCATACTGGCCCCAAGGAGGTGTGTGGAAAACAAAACGCACATGGAAACACACCAACTTTTAAATGGCATCCAGAGCAACTCCTGTTCATTATTGCAGCAGTGGGGGGTGTTATAAAGACGTCTTTATTGGTCCCAGTGTGACTGATGATGCTGAGGCTCATAGGCCAACCTGGACTGGCTGCATCTAAACCGGCCCACACCGGCTCCTTTCGTCTTCTGAACTCTTCTTGGCTTGTACCTATTTGCGCTGTCTCCTCCATTTCACTGCAAGGACCCGGGCACCTGGGTCTGCTGAGCTGCAGGATGCTCTGCTGGATTCACCGCTACACTAAATCACCAAAAGAGAGTGCTGTTGGGCTGAAACAAGTCTCCGTCTCCAAGCATTGACTTGAAATCCCTTTTGTTTAAGGAGTAAGATGTCCATGTGCTCAGACTGGACTCTCATCTTTACCGCCGTTAAACGTGACAGGGCTTCTCCCTTCCCTGCTGTATCACAAAAAGTGGTCTTTTCTGCAACCTGGCATGCAAACCACCTACTGACATGAGTATTTAATGATTTGGAAGTTCAAGGGGTAGCCCACATAGGAGCAGTGAGGGGACAGCCAAACCTCCCCCATGCTCTAATCTCAGTCTCGCTGCATGTTCTCAGTCATGCTTTTTACTCAAGAAAATTTCCCAGTTGTGCGAGGCTGTCAAAGCATTACACTTTGCCTCCCGAGTCAGACTCGGCCGCACTCTTGGAACGAGCCGTTATGCTGATCAAAAGTGCAGCAGCTCTAAATGGAGAAAGGTAAAACTTGTGAAACAGACGAAAAATGGTTTTGTTAAGAAAATGTTATTTAAAAGACAAAAATAAAAGCTTTTGTTAGGTCAAACCAAGGCTGAACAGTCTGGAAGAGCTCAGCAACCTTCATGATGGTGGAAAAACACAATCCTAACAGCACTCTGTGTCTGAATCATACGTAATTATGTGCAGAGGTAAAGTGCAGATACTGCTTATTCAACAGCAACAGATGTTAATGAGCCTGAAAACCACATGAACAATGGCACTTTCGTAACAGATTTCACAGACACATACGCAGCACAAAAGGTCATTTTAGTTTGAAAAGCAATACGAAAGCCTTGCCTACCTTATTCAGCCTTGTTAACCAAACAGTACAACATCCCCAAGGAGAAAACCTACTAGCTCTACTCAGTACTGTATCGTGTTGCTAACACTCTTCATGTAATATTAACTTGCAATGGAGCTCAGAAGATGCAAAACCCCATGCATAGTCGCAATAAATAAAACAAAACCAGTTGTGATTGACATATCATTAGTTACCCATGAATTATTCAATATTTGCAATCATATTGCGTTGCCAAATGGATCAACATGCTGAGGAGTGTGCAAGCCCGGGGTACCTGATTGCAAGTAAAAAGCCTCCCAAACCAGCCCGAACGCTTCTCTGAAAACCTGTCAGTCATTAGTGCAGAGCGTGGCGATGGGAATAAGGTTCTGCTCGGTCCTTCTGAGAGTTGATGCAGTTCCCCCGCTGAACCTGAAGAACAGGTGAGATCCTACCAAGCTTTGGGATGGCTCTGATTGAAGACCTAATTGTGATTGTGGGTGAATTTCATGGTTTCGGAGCGTGAAACCCTCAGCGAGATGGACAGAGTGATGGTGGGAGTGAGGGAAGCAGAAAAGGACTGCCAATTAGGTGTCAAGGTGCCAAGAGGCAAAACTGGGGGGTGCTTGACTGGTCAGATACGCAAGATGGACACACAGATACATTTGTGGATTTATATGGCATGTTAAGAGTTTCAGGGGTGAATCTATTACATATCATTATTTATAAGACAAAATAAAAATGAGTTTTTAAAATAATGGATGCATCCTATTTTACCAGTCCTTGAAATGTTTCATCATCTGGAGATACATACATACATCATCTTTAGGTCATGAGGGTCACTGGTGCTCATGTCCAGCAGTCACTGTGTAGGAGGCGGGGTACACCCTGAACATGCCTCCAGTCCATCACAGGGACACATAGAGACAAATAAGAAATGACCATTCACTCTCATCACACCTAGAGACAATTTAGAGTTACCAATCAGTCTAACATGCATGTTTTTGGTCTGTGGGAGGAAACCAGAGTACCTGGAGAAAACCCTTGCATGCATGGAGAGAACATACAAACTCCCAGAATGCCTCTGGCTGGGATTCTATCCAGCAACACTCTTGATGAGAGGTGGCAGCTAGTGTTGTAGTACTCAAGACCAGTCTTGATCTTGAGACCGGTCTTAAGATCACTTTTTGATGGTCTTGGTCTTGTCTTGGACTCAACTGCATGTGATCTCAGTCTTATCTCAGTCTCGAATATTGAGGACTCGGGATTTTATTTCAAGACAGTCAAGACCACAACTGTGGAAATATCACTAAATTGTCAGAATATTGTCGTTTTTTTTTATTTGATGCAAAATGTACTTGTTCAAATCCAAGCAATAACGTGGCTCATTGCTAAATACATATTTTTGTTACCGCTGTCACGTCCACCCCCTTTCACTCGCACGCGTCACTCCCAGTGTTGCCAGATTGAGCCGTTTACTGCCAATTGAGCGGTTTTCATTCTGATTTTGCTGAGAACTCTGGGAAGATTTTTGTTGGATTGTTGCATTTTGCCACATATTATGAAATTACCTTGGCTTGTACCGATGTGCATTCATGTTCAAACAGTAAATACTGTAACAATATATTGATTGGGCGGATTTTTGTCTGATGTGGCCGTTTTAAACAGATTTTTGGGCTGGAAAATCTCAACTATATCTGGCAACACTGGTCACTCCAAGAAAATGAGAAGCGATTGTCTGGGCGTGGCAGAAGATGTCTGCCATATCATCAGTTATAAAATCTGCCTATTTAAATCACAAAGATATACTTGTAACTAATGCAACTACTAGTACTGTATATGGTTATCCTTGTGTTGAGTTCAGACTCATGAAGAGTGTGTCACCACTGCAGTTTTTAAGACTTGGCATGTGATGAAACTTCTTCCAGTTTAACAGTTGTGTAATTTTATTGTTGAATCACATGAAGTTAGGCCACTGAATGTCTGATTTCTTTGTTATGCAGCATTGCAATTTTATAAAAGCTGATATATTCATTCAAATGCAAACTTAAAGTTGCAGTATATAACTGTTATAAAAATATTTTATAATAATATTTTATTTATTTTATTTGAGTTCTTGGTATCGACTTGGTCTCGTCTTCCCTCGGTCTTGGTCTCGGACCCTAAAAGTCTTGGTCTTGTCTCGGTACACTCTGGTCTTGGTCTTGACTTCGTCTCGGGTTAGGTGGTCTTGAACACAACACTAGTGGCAGCTGTACCAACTGCACCGTATTATATTAGGAATAAATTGACTGGATGGATTTGACTCTGGATCTGAGTTGGATTTGTGATTTGGATTTTTTTTTTTAAATTGTCATGATATAAATATCAATAATTGGTTCTGAACCGAAATGATAAAAACCTCTCAACAACAATGCAAAAGCACACATAACTTTATTTGTTACACCTCTTCTTACAGCTCTCTGACCTTCAGATCCCCACCTGCCATTTACTTATCAACGGTATTACCTTTCCACATTACAACTGCTCCTCCAGATGCGTTCCTTTTTTCTTCATCGTTCAAAGGCAAGAAAAATATATTCCTAAAAACAGTTCTCTTATCTTCCCTGACCAGGAATACTCCTGTTGGCGAGTGACTGCACCCCTGCTGAAAGTCTCAACTATCTTTTTAAGTCTTGGCTGCACAGTCCTAAGCCACAGAAAAGCCAAGTGTGACTCACAACCGAGCCAGACCTGCCAAAACTGGTAGTTAGCTGCATAATTAGGGATCAGCTTGTAATGGGGCTCATTTATCAAACCAAATACAGAGAATACAAAATTGGAGAGATGGCCAGAAATTGATCTTGATTTTCTTTAGCTGTAGCTTTCTCTTTGCTGTTGGACTTAAGCAGTGATTCCTGCATAAACACAGTCAAAATAAAACATTAAAAAATTTAAAAAGAGCTCGCAGGATGTGCAGACTCCAAGCGCATGAACGTGGGATGGGGAGGTTTTAGAATAAAGAGTTTTTTCAGATCACAGCAGACGCTAGCCCGGGTCATCCCGATGGCTCCAGGCTACAAGAAACAAACCCACTTACAGTTTCTGATACTCTGCTGATTTGGTAAAACTTTGGCTAATTATTCATGTTTTCAAAACTATTGGAAGAAATAAACTCGTGTTTATGAGTCTTCTGCAAGTCAGGCTGTTAATCTGTCGCATCCTTCTGCAAGCTGCTGAGATTGGGTTTGATTTATAGAGCCTGCCTTTCAAGTTAATTTGACAGACCAGCTGCCTGTTGTTCACAAGTCCTCCCTAATCTCTGAAAAATGCTCACTTTTCTTCAACAAAACAAACATGCACTGTATTAAACCGTGAAGCGCGGCCTTGCTCTGATTCACGCTGATGCATTTTTATCCATAAATAAATGTAGACAGTCTATCACTTTTAGCATATCCACAGAGACCATCACATAAAAATACTATTTATGTTTTGTTGTGCAGCTTTGACTAAACAACAGTGTGAAATGATAAATACAGCAGAGTGACAGGGGCTCAAATATTAAAGACGAGAGAGAGAACGAGAGAGAGAGAGAACGAGAGAGAGCGAACGAGAGCGAACGAGAACAAGACCGGGTTCTATGAGCAGGCTCGCCAACAGGTCTGGTTGGCGCAGTCAGCTCTGACTGCGCCAACCAGACCTGTTGGCGAGCCTGGACCAAGAAGGACATCACGTGCCCAAGTTACTGCATCATCAGTGCAAAGGCCTGAAGTGCCACATCACTAAAGCCCTTTGTCGCTGTTGCACCACTAGTGCCCTGAAGGGACGCAGAAAGGGCAAACATGAGGTGTGCCATGGAATTGCCAAGGCAGCCAGCACGCACCCCGGCTTGATAAGCTCTGCAGAGGAACTCATCCGTGACACAACACTGGTGACACGATGAGCGAGGCAACAGCAGGTTTGATTGCCGGCATGCAATCCAAGACTGCCACAGCCGGTTCATGTATGGCCGCCAACATTCTGCCATTTACCGAGAGGTGCGCAAAGAGTTTTGGGTCAACAACCATGCAACACCCTCAGGTACTCCTCCAATGGAGGGATGGAAAAAGAAGGAGGGGCCCATCCGTGCCTGAATAGGACACTTCCAGGGGTGGATTCCTCTGGTTGTGGGACCTAAGCTGCAGTTGTCTCAGGGCCATATGCATGACGTCCTACATCAGGGGTGCTCACACTTTTTCAGCATGCGAGCTAAGCAACCAAGTCAAAATGATCTACCCAATACAAAAATGCAAAACATATAATTATCTTCAAATGTATTAAGGATACAGTCATCCGGGAGGGACTCGGAGTAGAGCCACTGCTTCTCCACATCGAGAGGAGCCAGTTGAGGTGGCTCGGGCATCTGGTTAGGATGCCTCCTGGACGCCTCCCTGGTGAGGTGTTCCGGGCATGTCCCACCGGGAGGAGACCCAGAGGAAGACCCAGGATACGCTGGAGGGACTATGTTTCTCGGCTGGCCTGGGAACGCCTTGGGATTCCCCCAGAGGAGCTGCTCCAAGTGGCTGGGGAGAGGGAAGTCTGGGCCTCCCTACTTAGGCTGCTACCCCCGCGACCCGACCCCGGATAAGCGGAAGAAAATGGATGGATGGATGGATGTATTAAGGATTATTTTTATGTACAATGTATGTTGATGTACCTTGCATAACTATAAGCCAATATTGCACAACACATATAATAAATCAGGGGTCACCAACGTGGTGCCTCGCGGGCACCTGGTTGCCCGCAGGGACCACATGAGGTGCCCGGGGGTGGTGACAGCAAAACACAGCTTTGAGCAGGCAGATGTTTCTCACAAGGGCATAGATTTCATCTCATTATTGGGGGGGACCATGAACAGGGATTTTTTTTTAAAGCAAATCTACACTTCCCCAAGATTGGGGGGGTCCGGACCCCCCCGGGATTTACGCCTATGGTTTCTCATGAGGCATTTTCATGGGTGGATCTCTTGAAAGAAGCAATGATGAAATATGTGAAAATAATTTATTTAAAAGAGTAAAAGATGTGATGATTAGTTAAAATGGTTTTATTTATAAATAAAGTATAATTCTAAAAAATGCTGAGGATCAATACTACCTGTAATTTCACATCTAAAAAAGCTAAGTCTGGTCCTCTGGACATTCAAAAAACAAAACACCCAGCGTGACTCACCTGGAAGATGCTTCGGTAGTGGCTTTCGCTTTTGAAGTTTGGTGAGTGAAAAATGACTGAAAAAAAGTCCACCTCCCATTCCGTATGAAAGTGATACGTTTTTGCCTTCTTACTTGGTCCAGGTTTATCACTCATGTTTTAGCAAGGGCTTAAAATCTGAGGTAATTCACAGATTGTTTTCGCTTGTATGTTTTGCTGCACTTTGCACGCTGTTGCTTTTAACATGACTCATGCTGCATGAGCAGTGAGCTAAAGCTCGTCATCTGATTGGTTGCCCTGTATGTCAATCAAGTGACGGGATGTTTTGATAGGCTAAAGCTCAAAATTCATTTGTCATCTGATTGGTTGCCCTGTATGTCAATCAAGTGACGGGATGTTTGATAGGCTGACAATGTTTTAATGTCACCTGCGATCTACAAGTAGTCCCCGATTTATGAGCGAGATCCGTTACAACGAGGCGCTCGTAAACCGGAAATCTCGTAATTTGGAACGGCCGCCATGTCTCTCGTAAATCCGGAATTTCGCTCGTAAATTGGAACGGTTTCGCTAGCGCGACTACAAACACTCTATTTTCATCCAAAAACTGCTTATGAGTGCATAAAAATGATCGGAAACGTGTGTCCATATGTTTATCTAACTAACTGTGGTGAAAAAACACATGAAAACTCAGTATTTTTTGCGTTTTTTCCAAAAATTCGCCAGCTCGTAAGTCTGGAACCTCGTAGATCAGAGCGCTCGTAATTCGGGGACTACCTGTACTAGTAATGCCTTCGCGATCGACCGGTAGATCACAAATTCGCGATCGATGTTATGAGCAGGCCTGTCCTACATCGATTCGTCACCTGCCTCACTAGCTGCAGTCCAGGACAAAGAAAGTGAACCAGTCTGTGAGACTTGAGATGACTGTTCCTCCTCCTCACCTAAAAAGTGAGAGACAGAGGCAGCCAAGGATAACACATCCTCCTCCGCAGCCAGCTCATGCATGGGTGGGGAGGAGAGTCCCATTGCCCCTGGCTCGGCCCCCAGTTGGCGTGTCTGAAAAAGGGACTTCATCTCCACCAATTCTGCGGACAGCTGCTCCACTCTCGTGGAGAGACCCTGATCAGAATTGACTCGCCTCTTTCTAGGAGGGGCCACAGAGGTTGTGGCCTCGGCCCGGAGCTTCGAGCGCCTAAGTGGGGCCTCCTGCCCAGAAGGCGGGAGTTCACTGCCGAGCTCGGGGCGGAACTGGGCCAGCCGAGCCACTCTCACAGCATGAGACATGAAGCTGCAGTTGATGCAGGGGTCCTCTGATAGGGCCTCCATCAGGTGGTCATGTCCAAGGTAGGCAGGACACGGGTCATGACCGTCATCCGCCTGGAGCACGGCCCCACAACCCATGCAGCAGTGAGAGCTAGCCATGCTCCTACTTAGTAAAAAATCTACACATCAGCAAAGGGTATGGCACCGCCAGCTACGTCCAGGATACAAAACAAGACAAGGATGAAAGGATAGGCTGAAAATTGGGAGAGGGGGTGCATATGCTTGCCATCACCAATTAAAACAAGGCCAGAACTCAGAGAGGCCAGCACCTCTAGCTTAGTCCAACTGTTTGACGTTGGTAAAAGATGATTGGGAGAGGGGCGACAACGCTTGCCTTCATCAATTAAAACAAGGTCAAAACTAATAATCCTAGCTCAGCCAAACCGTTATGATGCTGGTGAAAATGATTGGGAGAGGGGGGCGCAAACGCTTGCCTTCACTAATCAAAACAAGGTCAGAACTAGTAATCCTAGCTCAGCCTAACCATCATGACGCTGGTGAAAAATGGTATGGGAAGGTGTACAACGCTAGCCTCACCAATAGAAAACAAGTCCAAAACAGAGAGAGAGAGAGAGAGGCTAGCACTGCTAGCTTAGTATAACCATTTATGAAGTTGGTGAAAAATGATTTGGGAGAGGGTGCGCAACGCCAACCTTCACCAAATAGAAAAACAAGGCCAAAACTGAGAGCGACTAGCATCGCTAACATTAGGAGGTTGGAGAAAACACGATTGATAGAAGGTACGCAAACGCATGCCATATAAGTCAAAATAAGACCAGAACGAGTAATCCTAGCTCAGACGAAAACTGAGAGAGGCTAGCACCGCCAACCTAGTTTAACTGTTATGAGGTTAAATAAAAAATGGTTAATAGAAGGTGCGCAAATGTTCACCTTACAGTATAAACAAGACCAGAACTAGTAATCCTAGCTCAGCCCAAAACTGAGAGAGAGGCTAACGCCGCTAGCCTAGTCCAACCATTATGAGGTTGGAGAAAAAAGATTACTAGAAGGTGCGCAAATGCACGCCTAACAATAGAAACAAGACCAGAAAACAGCTGGCTATGTAATTGAACTTCAGAGCACAATCCAAACTGTTTTTTTATTGTGGGGGATATGAATGCTGACGTGACAGATTGTAAGTCATTATTTGCCAATCACTTAAAGCAATTTTGTTCCAGCAATAAGTTGATCCTCTCCAGTGAAGTGCTCTTGCCTGTAGATAGCTACACTTACATTAGTGAGGCTTGGTACACAACTTCGTGGTTGGACCACTGTATCTGCACGGAGGATGCACATACCTCTTTAAAGACCATCAGGATTAATTATGAATTTGCAACATCTGATCATATCCCTGTCTCCTTGTCTATAGATATGGGTAATCTACCAGCCCTTTTGCCTGAAAACAATGACAGGCGAGAAGGAAAAATAAATTGGGACAATCTGAATGAGCAGGAGCTGAATCTATACTGCACCCAGTCTGAAACCTTGCTGAATACTATTGTTTTGCCAAAAAGTGCAGTGAGATGTTCGGACATGAACTGCAAAAATACGCAACATGGCACAGAGTTGTGCTCTCTATATGAGGAAGTGTTAAAATCACTTCTTATCTCAAGTAGATCTTTGCACAAAATTAAAAAGCATCAAGCCAAGCCAGGGTGGAATGAATATGCAAAAGAACTTCATGCTGAGGCCAGAAGGGCTTTTAAACTGTGGGCTGAATCAGGCAAACCTACACATGGTCCAGTATTTGATTTTAAGAAGAGGACAAATGCTAATTTTAAATATGTTTTACGATTTATTAAGAGGAATGAAAACGCACTTAAATCTGAGTCACTTGCAATGAAATTACAACATAACTGTCCTACAGAATTCTGGAAAGAAATTAAAAGAGTCAATAATGTAAAAACCTCCTTGCCAACAAACATTGATGGTGCAAATGGTCCAGATGAAATTATGCAATTATGGAAGGAACACTATCATGAACTGTTTAACCGTAATAAAAGTAATCCCTTTGTGTTGAACGACATAGACAAACATGAAGATGTTACTATTTCTGCACAAGAAGTTGCGGATATTGTTATGAAGCTGAAAAATAATAAGGCATGTGGCGCGGATAAGATATCCGCAGAGCACTTAAAATTTGCAAGCAGGAAACTTTTTCCCTTGCTTGCCATTTGTTTTACTGGGTTTTTAATTCATGGCATTTTACCAGATTCTATACTGTCTGTGATTTTAGTGCCTATTGTTAAGAATAAGGCTGGTAAGATAAATAGCAAAGACAACTATCGACCTATAGCTCTAGCCAGTATTTTATCAAAGGTCTTGGAGAGAGCTATGTTAAACAGAATGGAGAAGTTTCTCCTGACTTCCGACAATCAGTTTGGCTTCAAACCAAACCTTGGCACTGATATGTGCATTTTTGCTCTCAAGGAGATCTTGGATCTATACAATAGGCATAATACCACAATTTTTACGTGTTTTATAGATGCTTCAAAAGCGTTTGATCATGTAAATCATGGGAAATTGTTTTATAAATTGCATGAAAGAGGAGTACCAAAATATCTTTTAAGAATCTTAGTGTATTGGTATGCTCACCAGTCCATGTGTGTAAAATGGGGAAAATCTGTTTCATCGTCTTTTTATGTGAGTAATGGTGTGCGACAAGGCAGCATTTTGTCTCCTTGCTTTTTTAACGTGTATATGGATGATTTATCTAAACTGCTGAATCAATGTAGGACTGGCTGTTGGGTTGGTAATAGAACCATCAACCACCTAATGTATGCTGATGATCTTGTTATATTCTGTCCATATAGTGCTGGTCTGCAGCAACTGTTAAGAGTTTGCTCGCAGTATGGACTGGACTTTGACATCAAATATAATGCAATAAAAAGTATCATCATGATTATCAGGAGCAAAGAGGACACTAAATTATCTTTCCCTGACTTCACTCTGTCTGGCAACATCCTCCAAGTCAGTGAGGAGGTGAAATACTTGGGACACTACATAACCGCTGACCTGTCTGATGACAGGGACATTTACAGGCAGCGTTGTATGCAATATGTACAAGCTAATGTGCTTCTTCGGAGGTTCTCTATGTGCTCAGTGTCTGTAAAAACTGCACTCTTCAAAACATATTGTACCCCAATGTACACTGCACACCTGTGGCGGCATTACAGAAAGAGCAGTATGCATAAACTACAGGTGGCATACAATGATGGCATGAGGATGCTGCTTAAGGTGCCGCGATGGAGTAGTGCCAGCCAGATGTTTGCAAATGCCAATGTACCAACTTGTGCAGCTGTGCTTCGTAACCTTATGTACAGATGTATGTGTAGGCTAACAAACTCTGCAAATAGCATCATCTATACTCTGACCAACCCTGCACAGAGCTCGGTTAGGTTCTATTCAAGTCTGTGGAATCACTGGCGCCTCAAATTATTTGGCAATGGATGAACATTCTATTTTTACTGTGTCTTGTTGATGTTATCTTTTTAATTTTTTATATATTTTTATTTTTGGTGGTGGTTGTTTTTGTTACTATGGACCATATGCGTCTGAAATAAAGTTTTTGATTGATTGATTGATTGATTGACCACGCGGTTGGAAGCCTCCACAGAGTGGACGATGCCGCTAAAGCCACTAACCAAGACAAACAGAAGTAAGACTACTCACATGTTGAAACTTACACACACGGTAGCCATCTTCACAAAGCGGACGGCGCCGCTAGCTAAGGTAATTATAAGAAAGAAGACTAATCACCAGTGTTGAATCACACACACAGTAGTCAAACGCTGTAAGTTGGAAGAGTGGCGAAAAGCCGCCATAGTACCCAACGAACAGGAGAAATACCTTGAACAAAGGCTAAACCATTGCAGCCCCTAGGAGGGCGAACATGCTGCTCCGGGCAGTCAAGCCTCCAACGACAATGGAAAGATCCAAGGGGCTGAAGCCCTGGATTGAACCGCATGTGAGGGGAAAAAAGAGCAGAGCCGCAGATGACGACAGGCTATATAGCCTCTGATTGGTCATCCGTGTCACACCTGTGACTTTTTTGATATTACTTGAACAGCGCATGCGCAAAGGGAACATTCAGTGCTTTCAGCACCACCCTCTGGCGGTCAGGAGGGATGAAATAGAACTCCAAACTCTAAATTTTCATGGCGGTTCATGCAAATAATATTTTATAAACCTTCACACCGCCGTCAGTTTGTGCTACACCATTATTTCTGCAGATGACGTTGATGACGTTCTTGACAAAGCTCCCTCAAGCATCCAATTAGAGTAGTAAGTGGTAGTAAGTAAGTAGTAGTGATAGTGCACACTCCATCGATGTTCATAACAGGACAGTCTCCAAAGTTAAATTAAAAAGAGGTTTTCTGTACCATTTGTCCCAAAAACCTGCACCGTCTTTGGTTGTTTCTCATTTGATCTCTAGTTTCTGATCAGTGCACCTGCCTTTAACCTTCCATCCATCCATCCATCCATTTTCGTCCGCTTATCCGGGGTCGGGTCGCGGGGGTAGCAGCCTAAGTAGGGAGGCCCAGACTTCCCTCTCCCCAGCCACTTGGAGCAGCTCCTCTGGGGGAATCCCAAGGCGTTCCCAGGCCAGCCGAGAAACATAGTCCCTCCAGCGTGTCCTGGGTCTTCCTCTGGGTCTCCTCCCGGTGGGACATGCCCGGAACACCTCACCAGGGAGGCGTCCAGGAGGCATCCTAACCAGATGCCCGAGCCACCTCAACTGGCTCCTCTCGATGTGGAGAAGCAGCGGCTCTACTCCGAGTCCCTCCCGGATGACTGAGCTTCTCACCCTATCTCTAAGGGAGAGTCCAGACACCCTGCGGAGAAAACTCATTTCAGCCGCTTGTATCCGAGATCTCGTTCTTTCGGTCACAACCCAAAGCTCATGACCATAGATGAGGGTGGGAACGTAGATCGATCGGTAAATTGAGAGCTTTGCCTTTCGACTCAGCTCTCTCTTCACCACGACAGACCGGTACAGCGCCCGCTTCACTGCGGATGCTGCACCTATCTGCCTATCGATCTCACGCTCCAGTTTTCCCTCATTCATGCCTTTAACCTACCTGGTCCTATTGTTTTATGTACAAGATATATTGTAATGCATACTTGTGCAACACTCAAATAAGTTATAAATTCATAAATTAATATTGTAGTGACTACAGTTTTTATCCAGCCTCTTGGCCACGTCTTTGCTGTAAATGAGTTTTCAATCAACTAACCTGGACAAAAAAGGTTAAATAATATAAAACCAAAATAAAACAAAGGTGACCCCAAACTGCTCTCCTACAATGTTTTGATATGTGATTTCCTGCATTTTAGTGTATTTTAATAGGTTGTTAAACAGCTAAGTGCTTGTAAAAAATATAACTAAATAATAAATTGCGGGTACCCAACTGAGGTCCCCTGGGGTAGTTTGAGAACCACTGCTTTATAGGACTATGTATGAGTCCTGAATTTTTTTTATTTTATTTACCCTTTATTTATACAGATATCAAGAGAGACCTGTTTAGGGAGCAGATGGTGGGGGTTAAGGGGTTAAGGGCCTTGCTCAGGGGCCCAGAGTGGGGCGAAAGAAGGTGTGGGTGTTTCACCTTTTCCACCCCCATTTTTTGATGTTGTCGGTACCGGGGCTTGAACCGGTGATCTTCCAATCACAGGTCAATCACATAGCGTCTTTAACCTCTGCGCCACCACTCCCCCAAAATAACAGGTTTATGTACAGGCTGACAAAAATGAAGCACTGCTACCAAATTTGCATTTGTCAGCATTTTATCTAGTGATTTATCTATAGAGGTCCTTTACAACAAAGAACAAGTTCCAGTTGTTTGACTTATCCAAGGTTTTTCTACTAGTCCTCACAAACAATAGGTTTGAGCTACAGAGCGTTACTTAGCAGTAAATGGACACAACAACACATTTAATTGGAAAATTGAAAGCCACATTATGCAAATTCCACTGATTTGTGAACACAGAATCACACATCTGGCTGAAGAACTCCAGGAAACTGTGTTTGGATGAAAACTAGCAAGACCAGATGGTACAACATTACAAAAACCAGTTAAGAAAAAACAACAACTCCTATTTCTGCTGATCTGACAACAAACCAGATCCTGAATTTTGTGCATCTTTACACATATTACTTCTCCTGTCCAAAAGACAGACTTTAATGAACAAAAATCAAGTCCTCCCTTCATCCTCAGCTCTGTTTCTTGTGAGATTGTGTCATAATGAAAAACAAAACAAAAAACAGAAGGAACCATTTCATAGATTTTTGTAAAATAGGATAAAGACTATCAAAATATTCTTCCCAAAAAAGAAATCACACTCAGACAAGACAAGAACAGCTGAAGTTAAAGCTTTAATTAAAAGAAGCTGGCAAACAGGTTGTCATGAAGCTCATTGTTTTGTCTTCCAGTCCTAAAATATAGCTGGATATCTGAATGGGCAGTGGGCACAGACTATGAATGTATTATGAATGTTGGATGTACAGTCTACAGTTTTATCTGCAGGAAGCAAACTACGGTATTTACAACTCTCCCTGCTGCATCTACATCAATGTTTAGATCTTTAGAACTGTTCGCGCAGCTCACACTGTCCATGTCTGCCAGCTGCTTAATCAATATTTCATCAGAAAAGTTGGTTTAGGCATTCACAGCAGGTCAACACATCTAAACTGTTAAAATAAAAAAAAATAAAAAACACGCCAACACTTTCTAAATGGATATCTGAACCCTGAATAATATATTTGCAATCATTACCATAAACTGAATTAAAAATGTGCAATTTCTCTCAAAACGTTTATATATTTGTAATGCACTCGACCACTGTTTGTACACTTGGTAAAGACACGTGTATTTTATTCACTTTGCAATTTTGTGACTCTTTAGAACTTCTTATTTGAGTTAGACAATTTAATGATTTAAAGAGAAATGCTAAATTAAAGTGTATGCTGCTTAGAGACAAAGCCCCAGGGGTGATTCTAGAGTCTGACATTTCGGGGTGCTTAGCCCCCCCAGTACTGACAATGGCTCTTAGCTTGAACAACATGGTGGCCTTTGGCATCAGAAGCATTCATAATGTGGGGTGGGGGGTCCTCCTACAGAAAAATTTGAATAAAGTAGATGCCATTTTCTGCATTCTGGTGTATTTTAACAGGTTGTTAAACTTCTACGTTTACCTACATAAGTAAATACTTGATTCAATAACTATTTTAGAGAGCATGACACAACAAGAAGTAGCGGTAAGCTAGCGGCATGAAATATACTGTAGTTGTGTTGGGGCCTAATAAATCCGGCCTGGACCGGTAGTAGTATTTTTATTTATTTTTTCCGAGCCGTACCCGGACCCAACAGATTTTCAGTTTAAAGGGCTGAACATGGAAAAAAAATAACTTTTTTTATTTATTTAAGTTTTTGCTGCTTTTGTAAGCAAATCAGTTTGACATGATCATTTGAAAAACGTAATGAAAGTAAGAAATAAGATTTATTTTTATTAACAAGTCACCAAATGGATATTAACAAACAGACAAAAAAAAAATCAAATCTAAAGACAGGCTATTATACAGATGAACAAAACTAATATTCGAGCAAAACTATTTGGAAAAATATAGAACAAGGCTATTTTAATTAAACCCGCTGCTCGCTTCAGCTTTTGTAGATGTTGCTACTTCCTTCACTGTAGATGACAGCAGGTGTGGAGACATGCACAGCTGACTGTCAGCTGATTGATCCATCCATCCATTATCTTAAATATAGAACAAGGTTATTTTAAATGAACACACTACTCGCTTTGGCTTTTGTAGATTCTGCTACTTCCTTCACTGTAGATGACAGCAGGTGCGGAGACGCACACAGCCGGCAAACAGCTGATGATCCATCCATCCATCCATCTATCTAACCATCCATTTTTTTTACCTGCTTCTTCCTTTTTGGGTAGCGGGGGGTCACTGGTGCCCATGTCCAGCAGTCACTCACTGTGTGAAAGGCGGGGTACACCTTGGACAGGTCACAAGTCCATTTCAACCGGCGACTCAGCGGACACCCGCGGCCGGTAACAGGTGTCCATCTGAGCTTAACACAACTTTTTAAAACCACTTTAACTGACCTGCCTCCTCTTCAACGAGTAGATTAACACAATTGTATATTGTGCATTTTTTTCTTTGTGCTGTACGATTCGTAAAACCGCAGAAGCCTGAGCCCACGTGTGCAATTACTGCGCAATGCGCCAGCGATCTCTTCACAGTCTGATTAACTGCTGCACTCTTCTTTCTTTCTTCATCCTCTCAACATATAAACTTACTGCCTCCTCCTCTACAAGTAGATTAACACAATTTTATATCTGCATTCTTAGTTTTAGTTGTGCTGTAGATTGGTAAAACCGCATCAAAGTCTGAGACTGGCCCAGCCCACACATTAATCACATGATAACGGCCCGGACCGGCCCTAATCCAGGTCGGTCCGGGCTGGGTTTCAGGTTCGAGTTATAAAGGACAGCTCTGGCGTGCAGTACAGACATGTTAGTTGTGATGCTACAGACATAGTGCTCTGCTTTACGTTAAACCCTTTGTACTAAATCAGTTTAGTATTAACTGATTATAACAAACAAAAACTAAACTTATGCAAACAGAAGTTGCAACATACAGTATACAGGGAGGAAAATAAGTATTTGAACACTCTGCGACTTTGCAAGTTTTCCCTCTGAGAAATCATGGAGGGGTCTGAAATTTTCATCTTAGGTGCATCAGAACAAGCGTTCAATACAAAAACAACCGGACTTCATTTGTAACAGAAAACGTTTCACCCTTCATCCAAAAGGCTTCCTCAATTCAAAGATTGAGAAATTGAGAAAGCCTTTTGGATGAAGGGCGAAACCTTTTCTGTTACAAATAAAGTCCAGTGGTTTTTGTATTGAACGCTTGTTCTGATTTTACCATGTCCTGGATGACTGAGAATCTTCACCAGCATATCTTAGGTGCATGTCCACTGTGAGAGACATAATAATAAAAATTTAAAATAAAATAAAAATCTGGAAATCACAATGTATGATTTAAAAAAAAAAATGTATTTGTGTTACTGCTGCAAATAAGTATTTGAACTACTGCCAATCAGCAACAATTCTGGTCCTCAAAGACCTGTTAGTCCACCTCTAAAAAGTCCACCTCCACTCCACTTATTATTTTAAATTAGAAGCACCTGTTTGAGGTCATTAGCTGCATAAAGACACCTGTCCACTCCACACAATCAGTAAGACTCCAACAACTAACATGGCTAAGACCAAAGAGTGTCCAAAGACACCAGAGACAAAATTGTAGACCTTCACAAGGCTGGAAAGGGCTACGGGGCAATTGCCAAGCAGCTTTGTGAAAAAAGATCAACTGTTGGAGCATTTAATAGAAAATGGAAGAAGCTAAACATGACTCAATCTCCCTCGGACTGGGGCTCCATGCAAGATCTCACCTCGTGGCGTATCAGTGATCCTAAGAAAAGTGAGGAATCAGCCCAGAACTACACGGGAGGAGCTGGTCAATGACCTGAAGAGAGCTGGCACCACTGTTTCCAAGGTTTCTGTGGGTACTACACTAAGACGTCATAGTTTAAAATCATGCATGGCACAGAAGTTTCCCCTGCTTAAATCTGCACACGGCCCATCTTAAGTTTGCCCATGATCATTTGGATGATCCAGAGGAGTCATGGGAGACAGTTATGTGGTCAGATGAGATCAAAATAGAACTTCTTGGTCTTAATTCCACTCGCCGTGTTTGGAGGACGAAGAATGATAAGTACCATCCCAAAAACATCATCCCTACTGTGAAGCATGGGGGTGGAAGCATCATGCTTTGGGGGTGTTTTTCTTCATATGGGACAGGATGACTGCACTGTACTAAGGAGAGGATGACCGGGGCCACATATTGCGATCTTTTGGGGAACAACCTCCTTCCCTCAGTTAGAGCATTGAAGATGGGTGATGGCTGTGTCTTCCAACATGATAATGACCCCAAGCACACAGCCAGGAGAACCAAGGAGTGAGCCAGGATAACCAAGGAGTGGCTCCGTAAGAAGCATATCAAGGTTCTGGAGTGGCCTAGCCAGTTTCCAGACCTAAACCCTATAGAAAATCTTTGGAAGGTGCTCAAACTCCGTGTTTCTCAGTGACAGCCCAGAAACCTGATCTAGAGAAGATCTGTGAGGAGGAATGGTCCAAAATCTCTGCTGCTGCAGTGTGTGCACACCTGGTGGAAAACTACAGGAAATGCTTGACCTCTGTAAATAATAATAATAATAATAATAATAATAATAATAAATTCAATTTATACCGCACTTTTCATTAATAAAAATCTCAAAGTGCTACAACAAATAAAACAAGTGATAAAATCAAGTAAAATCAATAATAATATCAACCAAGATCAAAGATAAAATCATGTGGAGGCAGAATAGGCTTGCTTAAAAAGAAAAGTCTTTAAGCCGTTTTTGAAGTCAACCAGTGACTGTGGAGCTCTCAGGTTGTCAGGGAGGGAGTTCCACAGGCGAGGGGCAGCCACACAGAATGCCCGGTCTCCCATGGTCCTTAAAGAGGAACTAAACCCCAAATTAACTTTTTTTAGCTGATAAACTCCCTAGAATGTGTTTAAAATGTTATCTAGCACTATGGCTGTGTTTATTCTCACATAATTGTGCGTATCTGTGTAAATCGGCAATATTTGGTCTAAAAACGTGTTTACGGTAGTTCTATGGGTTGAACTGGTGACTTACACCTTAATTTTCTTATTTGTCCAAACGCTCATGTGTGATGTCACACAGGTGGTTCAAGCAGAGCCAATCCCCTGCAGAGATGAGAAGTGCATACCTTATATGGAAGTGCTGCATTTCACTCCTGAAAAGCTTTTTTTTTTTTCTCTCCATTTTTTTAAGCCTTTGGTTTTGGATGGAATGGGTGGAATAGATAAATACATCTACATGTTTATTCTTTGTTGTTGCTTGGTGTATGTTGTTGGCTAGAGGTTTAATTTGTTTTAGGTTGTTGCTGGTGGAGGCGTGAACAAAAGCACAACTCTACCTCCACCCCTCCTTGTCTCTCGACACGCCTATTTTGAGGGAGATTTTGAAACAGCTTTGGGGGAGGAGTTACCAATCCACAGGGTGTGGAGTTCCTCTTTAATTTGGTTCGTGGAATGTGAATTAGATTACTGTTCTGTGATCGTAGAGACCGGGTGGATGAATATGGTGCAAGAATGTCCATTAGATAGTCAGGTGAAGTTCCATGTAAGCATTGGTGTGTAATGAGAGCAGTTTTGTACTGAATTCTGTAGGTGACAGGAAGCCAATGGAGGTTATGGAGAATGGGTGTAATATGTTCAAATTTACGAGCTCTCAATAAAATCCTTGCTGCACTGTTTTGAATATATTGAAGCTTCTGAAGATTTTTGCCAGGGATTCCAATAAACAGGGAGTTGCAGTAGTCGAGCCTGGAGGAGACAAAGGCATGGACGAGTTTCTCAGCATCAGAAAAAGTCAGAGATGGGCGAAGTCTGGAGATGTTTCGAAGATGGAAGAAGCAGGTTTTAAACAGATGCTTAATGTGATTTTCAAATGTAAGATGAGAGTCCATTTTTATTCCAAGATTTGTAACAGAGGTGGAGAGGGGGATGTCTTGACCAGAGAAGGAGATTGTTGTTAAAGTTGATGTTTGTACCTGGTGAGGGGTGCCAATCATTATGGCCTCAGTCTTGGAGCAGTTTAATTGAAGAAAGTTCTGATTCATCCATGCCCTTATTTCCTCCAGGCAGGTAGAGAGGGCAGTGAGTGAAGATGGAGATGGGGATGATGAGGATGCTCCAGTCCTGATGTAAAGCTGTGTATCGTCGGCATAGCAGTGAAAAGAAATGTTGAACTGATTAATAATTTGACCTAAAGGCAGCATGTAAAGGGAAAACAGCAGGGGCCCCAGAACTGACCCTTGAGGGACACCACAGGAGACACCGACTGTCTGGGAAGTGGCATTGCCAAGACTAACACATTCCAGCCTATTGGAGAGGAAAGATTTGAACCAGTCCAGGACAGTGTCACAGAGACCGACCTCCACATGAAGACGGTGGAGGAGGATACTATGGTCCACAGTGTCGAAGGCTGCAGTGAGGTCAAGGAGGACAAGGATGGAGGGAGAACCAGTGTCAGCAGCCATGAGGACATCATTTGTAACTCTCAGTAATGCAGTCTCAGTACTGTGAGTTGCTCGGAAGCCAGACTGGAACTTCTCATACAGAGAGTGTTGTTGCAAGTGATCCTGCAGCTGAGCAACAACAGCTTTTTCCAGCACTTTAGACAGAAATGGGAGGTGGGAAATTGGGCGGTAATTAGAAAAAAATGTCGGGATCCAAATTAGATTTTTTCAGAAGAGGCTTAATGATGGCAGTTTTTAGAGGCAGTGGAACATGACCAGATTGTAGAGACTTATTTATTATTTGTGTGATTAATGGGCTAATTGCAGAGTGATTGGATTTTATGAGAGACGAGGGGAAGGGATCCAGGGCGCAGGATGAAGGCTTCATTTTCTTGATGATGGACTCCACCTCACTCTGAACAACTTCATCAAAGCTGCTCAGGGACCCAGGATGCAGACGGGTAGATGGCAAACAAAGATCAGGGAGGTTGTGGAGCTGAGATCTGATAGTGTCAACTTTGTTTTTAAATGACGAAAGGAACAGGTTGCATTTTTGAACAGATGCAAACAAAGACTACTGTACCAAATATTAACATTGATTTTCACAGGTGTTCAAATACTTATTTGCAGCAGTAATAAAAATAAATTATTTAAAAAATCATACATTGTGATTTCAGGTTTTTATTTTAATTTGAATTTTTTAAGATTATGTCTCTCACAGTGGACATGCACCTAAGATGAAAATGTCAGACCCCTCCATGATTTCTAAGTGGGAGAACTTGCAAAGTCGCAGGGTGTTTAAATACTTATTTTCCTCACTGTGTCTACATACTATCTAATCTTAAAACACACAAAACAAAGGACAACTACAGTAGCTTTAAGCATTAACCTTTAATTTAACTTTCAATGGAACTATGACAAAAATTGAGGATTTAACTTGTACTTGCAATTACCTTCATACAGATGAACATGTGGTACTTCTTGTTTATCACTGTTGTATTCAGCTGCTCATGAGGGCTTTATCCATCTTTTATATTTTTCCAGACTCAGTTTACATTTTGTAAATAAAATAAACTGTATACCACCTTTTAAAGCAGGGCTATTCAACTAAACTGCTCAGGGAGCCACAGTTACTGAAAGCCAGCAGCTCGGGGGCCGGATATCCATTAAAGCCATTATGTAAATAAACCAAGTATTACAATGATCTGTTGACTTTTAAATATGTGCATTGTGTTGCATTGAATCATAAATGGAATAAAAAAAACCCATAACCCAAACCCAGAACTGCCCTAAAAAAACAACTTTATTTTTCAGGGGTGCTGAGAAAACTTTGAGGTGTTTGAGCACCCCCACAAAGAGGCTAAAATTGCTACTGACATGCACTATGACAGGATCCAACAATTTCCCCAAACATCTTGAGAAGCCTGTTAGCTTTTTTCCCCTGTAATAAGGCAGGTGAAAGCAACTGTGACCCTATGTTATAAATGCCTTGCTGTTAGCCTGAGTGTCATGCAGCTTCTTCAAAACTCTTCCAAGTGTGAGCCCGAGTAGTTTTTGTCTGCGTTTGGGTAATGATTCCCTCGATTGTACTCCTCACCCACCAGGCAGAGGAAGCTTTCGGTAGTTCTTGGGAGAGGAGAAGTAGGTTAAACTTTCACAGTGCTGTTAATTGAGTCCAGTTGCTTAGGGCCTGGGAGAAGCTCCGCGATTGCACAAAAACGCACACAAGAGTGGGGAGGCACAGGCAGAGAAAACACCAACAAACGCACAACGCCGCGAAGAAACGCTGATTTCTTTGGAGCTGCGAACGCCCCAGACGCATCGACAGCCCTCAAATTAAGCAGCTCCGAGACAGATGAATCAAATGCGTTTCCATTACGGGGCAAATATTCCATCTACCCCCAGTCATAACGACACCATATAGCAGCATTACGGGGAAATATCAAATTAGGCTGTTTCATTTGGAGGACTGTTGTGCATTGCAAACAGCTTTGGAGATCAATTGAGCTGCTAGGTAATGAGCGGCAGCGGCCCGCTCTAATATACTCAGTAATGTTCTTTTGATTGCTTTGGTTAATCTTGCTCTGCCATGCAGTGGATAGGATTGAGGGGAGGGGGCTGGTAGCCATCCCTGGTCCCTCTGCTGAAGCACAGGTTGGAGGAATAAAACAAGACATGGAGAGCAGTGTTAAAAACAAAAAAAAAACAATGTGAATCCAACCGTTACATCTGGGTAATTCTTGTTCATGTTTTATGCCAATATGAATCCATTAGATTCCAGAAGATGCAGCTTTGTGTTGAAGGAATTTCAATCGGCTTGGTGAAAAACAAGAAGCCCCAGATGAATAGGGCGTGATGCACGAGCTTCAGATGAAGCGTTGCTCATGTGTTTTGACGCTGAAGTGGATGGAATCGGGCACGATGTACCACTCTGACTTCTGAAAGTAAATCTTATCGCCCTCAGAGAGGCGAGAGCCACTTCGCCACTCCACGACACTTACAGCTGTGGCCATTTAGTATTCTCCAGCTCTGCTCCGGTCCTCTGCACCCCGTGCTCACCTAAAAAATGCTAACAAACCTGTCTGATCACTTTTGCAATATGCTGCACCGCACTACTGCATGCCACACCATCTGCCACATTTTGCTGTGCAGAGTGAATATTTATCCCCTCGTATATGTGTTGCTTAGTATTCAGCTACTTTTGCAGGACTGCCCACACTCAGGATGGCAGTCAAATGAGGAGGTTAGAGGAGCTACAGGTTTGGTGTCCTGTTTGGGGACGGGGTGTTTGTAGGGTTTGCTCGACTCTTACCTCTCCACGTGGTCCAGGTTTCCTGACACGCCCAGTCCTGCAATGGTGTACAGTTTTCCATCGTGCACCAGGCTGTTGTGTCTGCAGCGAGCCACGGTCATCCGGGACACCAAATTCCAGTTGTCCAACAGGGACATGTAGCACCACACGTCGGCCACCATCACACCCGACTCAGTGCCACCTGCGACGTGTAAAAATAAGGGTTAGGTAGAGGAAATATAAATACTGAATCAATGATTCAGTACTGAATACAGTACTGAATTCAGAACTGAGAATCTACACCAGCATAAATACTGAAGGTACAGTACTTTAAATGTTCTGAAGGACTCAGAAGCTGTGGACTCTGTTGTGTTGATGCTGCTGTGGAAAAAAAAGGCTCTGGTTGGACTAAGGCTGTCTAAAATTTGGGTTGAAGGACTGAATGTTATTTGTTAGTCAGTTAATTGTTGGTTACCATACCCACCACTGCACCCTGTATTCACTGGTTAACTGGACATCATTAACCTCACGCAGACTCTTCCACTGGTACATTTTCATCTTTAAATCACTTCTTGGTCTGCTGCCTTCATACATCTCCTCCTACATGTCTCTGTGTGAGTGCAGCTACAGCGTGCGCTCTCAGGACATGATTACCTGCAGTGTTCCATCAGTGAGGACTGAACTAGACAAAAGGGCCTTCTCCTACTCTGCTCCTGCTTCATGGAATATCTTGCAAAAAGACCTGAAGCTCTTGACCTTGACCTCTCTAAGTGGCTTTAAACATTTGCTAAATTCCTGGCAAAAACCAATGCAGACATGTTCCTATTTTTTCTTTTCTACATCACCTTACAACCTAGCAGTTTTTTTGTTACATTTTCTTTTAAATACCATTTATTTCCACTTGTTATTCTCATTTTGTATCCTTTAAGATTGTCTATTATTGTCTTTATTGTCCACTGTTGTCATCACTCTTTGTTAAAACAGGTCTCTCTTGTAAATGAGTCCCCAAGGCTCATTGGGATTAACCTGTATAAATAAAGACTGAATGAGAAAGATCCCTTAAGCAATAAACCATTTTGGTCAATACCATCTCAGGTGTGATTTGGTGTATTCCACCAGCAGTCACTTACCGGACAGTCCCTGGGAAAGACACTGTGGAGTCAAGGTTGTGTGCACACACCAACCTTGGCTAAATTTGGAATCAGTCTCATTTTATCATGTCAGAAAGAGATGCATACATTTTTTTTATTTTTAATTACCAGCTCTATATGTGATATTGAGGCCACACCTAACAGCCAATACTTAATGCATTACCTGTATAAACTCTTATTTGAGTTGAATAAGCATCTTCTTTTACAAAAATAATGGCACAATTCACTGTCGTTCATTAAATAATCAACATTTTGAACCTGGACATTAATAAAAGCTTTATTTTGTTAACATTTTTGAAGCAATTAAATGGACTGTACTTATATAGCACCTTTCTATCTTATCAAGATACTCAAAGCACTTTACACTACAATCTGTGTTCTCACTTACCCATTCATACAGCACTCTACTAATCTACTGGCTACTACAAATCTACTATTTATCTACAAATAATCCGTGCTTTATCACATTTGTACACCGATGGGACACACATGGGAGGCAATGAGGGGGTTCAGTGTCTTGCCCAGGGACACATTGGCATGTGACTGCTGGTGGAATCAAACCCCCAACTCTTGCATTGGAGGACGACTGCTCTAACCACTCAGCCACAGCTGCCCCACAATTATCCGGGAAGGCTTGCCAAGTTAACCTTTCTCATCTATCTTTGAGAAGCTACATTATAGAACAGAACAGATACAGAAAATATGCTGCAGGTACATAACGTACATTTTTTGTCCACCAATGAGAAACATGGATAAGTTGAAGCGACAAACATTTGTTTGCTGCTTAGTTGACGACTCAAACAAGCCAAGAAAACCCTTCTTGTTTCAGATCTCTACAAATCAGGCCTTTTGGCTGCGTGGCCTGACTTGTGACACCAGCCGAGGCTCAGTGACCCCGTGCGGCTCCAGAGGAAGGTTACAGACAAGACGGAGCCTGTTGATTGGCTGGTTTGTACAGCCCTGATTTCCCCACTGGCTGTGGGACTCCCTGTAGACACATGCAGACCGGCTCCAAAGCCCCAAAACAAATTTACATTTATATGAAAGAAGCGGGAGAGGAGACGGACATGCAGGACAAATCCTGTTGCAGTTCCACAGTGTGGTGTGAAGGTCTGAGTAGCGTGCATGACTTACAGTATTTATTTATTTCTGCACAAATGGACTGTGGACGGAGAAATTCAGTTTGAAGACGGAGTGACTTGAAGGCGTCACATAGAGGGAGCGCCTAGTAAGGAGAAAAGAAACTGAAGAAAACTGCAGTAAAATGTAAAGACGTAAAGGCAAAGAGAAAAGACATTTGGCACTAAATGTGTCTAGGTGTCTGCAGAGTTTGACTGGAGAAACCTTTCAGAGCAACATGTGGGTAAGTCTGTTGTCTCTTCAAACCTCTAAATGTTTCAGAAAGGTCACAAGAAGTGAGCAACGGACTGTGAAGGGTTCACTCTGCTGTATCACCCAGACAGCAGAGAAACAAGTGACTCAAATCCCAAAGTAAACAAGTGGTACACCAATATCTCCCCCGTCGCTGAAGGATTTGAAGAGTGAATGTTTATAGTTTTTGAGATTAACATTTTTCTGGACTGGAACTGAATAGGGAATACAAGTAAATGTTATTGTTTTTTGGTGCAATATATTCAACAGGTAGGTGTTACACTGTATATAAGAACAGAGGTAGCTTTTATTTGTTCTCGTCCGAAGCGGAGCAGAGTGATGGATCCCGGCAGCCAAGGGGTTCAGGGTTGGTTTGTTTCTCATATGCAAAATCAACACAAGGTCAACAATACAATGAAACACTGAGGACGAGAAGAACTGTATCAATTTGACAAAAAAAAAAAAATCATCCAACAAAAATATGAAAACAAGGTACCAAAAGTGAAAAATAAATAAATCTGCAACAGCATGGTCCTATTGGCAGAGTGGTTATCTTAGCAACATGGTCCAGTTAGCACACCATGGTACTGTTAGCAGTGTGGTTCAGTTAGCGGCGCGGTCTTGTTAGCAGCATTAGCAGGTCTCGCTAGAAGCTTAGCGACAGCAGCTGCTCTTCCAGACTACCCTCCAGAACTGGGTCCGGCAGACGGACAACATCCAAAGTTTTCCCCGTGGAACCAAATGGGTCTTCGGTCCGTGCAGGCAGATGGAGGATCATGGAGACAGCCGCCATGTACCCCTTCCAGCAGCCGGGAGCTGAACCACAATGGCAGGATGGTGCGGCAGCGACACAGAAAACTCCACAAGGGTGTTGCGGTCATATCTGTAGCATGGGTGTTCAGTAAGGGTGCAAACAAAGGTAAAACAAAAACAAAAGTAAAAAATAATAAAATCAGTCAAAGCGTAACTCCTGTCAGTGCTAGCATGCTGTGGTGCACGTGATATCAGAGATTAGCAGCATTTTGTTGAACAAGTTGGAGGCACGAAAGACTTGACTGAGCTCAACATGAAGTGCATTACAGCAGTCGAGTCATGGATTATCTTCTCTAGGTCAGGTCTAATCAACATGGACTTGAGTTTTGACATCTGCTCATTTGTGCATCTGATTCTTTGTTTAAAAACTCATCCACCCTGACAACAGAAGGGTTCAAATAAACCACTAAAAACTCAAAATTGAAATCATAACCATGTTTATAACTAATGGGAGATAAACTTCTAACCACAACTATAGCTGTTAGGTAAAGGTATAACTTTAATTTTAACTTAAAGGTGGGGTGACATGATTTTTTTTACTATTTGATTTGATTTGATGTTTATTCATTCATTTTAAAAACAATACAAGACAGTTTCATCAGATACAAGAATACAAGTAGGATAAAATGAAGGGAGCAGAAAGAAGATGAAATCTTATTATATCTGCCCCTTATTTCACAGTTTGTTCAACCAATGATAACCTTCAAACTACATCACAAAATGAATAATTCTACTTAATTTTACTAACTGTAATACACAAACTACATCACAAAATGAATAATTCTACTTAATTTTTCTAACTGTAATACACAAACTACATCACAAAATGAATAATTCTACTTAATTTTTCTAACTGTAATACACAAACTACATCACAAAATGAATAATTCTACTTAATTTTTCTAACTGTAATACACAAACTACATCATTCTAACTGTAAT
>JBBPBX010011747.1:5805-25987 GCA_038048925.1 Garcialebias charrua
GGGGTTGGTGGGAGGGCTTTGCTTGGTTGCAATTTTGACATGAAGTTACATAGTCTTTGATGTCTTTAGATAAAGTCCTCCACCAAAACTGTGATCTGACTACAGTCAGGGTTTTATTCAAAGTCAAAGTCAACTTTATTGTCAGAACTGCAATTTGTACAGGACATACACAGGATTAAAATTGCGTTTCTCTCAGTTCTGGTTATTGATACCAGGGTGGCAGAAAATGTGTGAGTCATGGCAGAGCTTGAGTACCTCTTTGACCTTGTTCCAGGGGACAAAGACCCGGTCCCTGGGACAGTCAGATGGAAGCAATTGATACCTATTGGCCCGGCGTAGATCCAATTCAAACTGGGTAATAGAGAGTTGCACAGTTTCAAGGAGGACGAAGTCCCTTTCAGAACTTGACTTAGGTGATCCATTGCCCTCCATTATCCGAGAAAGGGCATAAGGTTTTTGGTTCTTTGTACCGGGTCTATAAGATAAAACAAAGTCAAAGCAAGAGAAAAACAATGCCCATCTGGCTTGTCTGGGGTTCATGCGCTTGGCAGTCTTAAGATATTCCAGGTTCTTGTGGTCAATCCATACATTGAATGGTTCCTTGGCTCCCTCGTGCAGTAACTCTTGGATATAATTCTGCATGGTCAATTGTTCAGGTCCAGATAGCGAGTACAGACAGGGTTATTTTAATTGAACGTGCAACTCGCTTCAGTTTTTGTAGATGCTGCTACTTCCTTCGCCGCAGATGAGAGCAGGTCCAGAGACGCGCACGACCAGTGATCAAGTGATCCATCTGAAGCTTAACTGGACTTTTTTTTTTTTCCTCTTTCAACCGGACAGTCAGTGGACGCTCGTGGCTGATGATACTTTTGTCCATCTGAATTTTTTACCTCTTCAAAATGGTCGCTCAGACCTGCCTCTTCCTCTACAAGTAGATTAACACAGTTTTATACTGTTCATTCTTATTTAGTTTTCTTTGTGCTGTATAATTTGTAAAACCATATCAAAAGCCCGAGACCGACACGGCCCTCACATCAAGCACATTATTTTGGCTCGACCCAGCCCAAACTTCGGGTCAGGCTGGGCCCGCGTTAGAAATTGCAGCTCTAATGACGTTCCACATACGTACTGTGCAAAGTGTAAAGTACACGTGTGCCTGAACAAGGACATAAACTGTTTTTGAGCCTACCACAAAGTGAAATAATCGGCTGTGAAAGTTTGACGCAAACAAACAAACAAACAAACAAACAAACAAACAAACAAACAACAAACTAATCTGCCTGGAGTGTTCTATACTTTCTAAATGGGTAAAAATGTTTTTATATCTAAAATGAACATTGTTGTTAGCAAAACATTGTTAAAACAGCCTGGTGTATCCGATGTGATATAAAAAATATATCGTAAAAATCATGGTTGAAAACCATGGATGTCAACTGCAGTTGGTGAAACCATGGTTCCTTTTTGGTTAGTTTTGGTTATTTGGTGCACACTGACTGAAAAAATAACACAAAGACCAATATAATAAAGTTCATTTAGTTAAAAAAAAAAGAATCAGAATCAGAACAAGCTTTATATCAGTGCACCGAGGTACAGCGAGAACATGTACTTTGTACGTACAAGATGGATGGAAGCAGTAAAAGACAACAAAGTCCTTGTTTATTCCTAAGTACCGGTAAAGAGGGAATCTCGTGAATTGTTTGGATTCTCCTCATCACCTTTGACCTTATTGTCTTTTCTCTCTTTCGTTTCCGTCTCAGGTCACGCTGATCCCGACCCACGACACGGAGGTGACTCGTGACTGGTATCAGCAGACGCACGAGAGGCAGCAGGAGCTCAACGTCATGGTTCTGGCTTCCAGCAGCACAGTCGTCATGCAGGACGAGTCTTTTCCAGCGTGCAAGATCGAGTTTTAAGATCCTTTCTCCTCTGCAGATGTTTCTTTTTGTCAGCTCAGATGCAAACGTGTCTCTGACCATTTGTCTGGTTTGAAAAGCAGAGACAGATCTGAATAACATTACATCTTAATGTTTCTGAGCTTTCTGTGGCTGTTACTATTTGAACCACTGACACAGTATGAACATATATAACCTTTTTTAAATGTTATTAACAATAATCCAACCTTTTCTCCTTTACATTGTTTATCAGCTGAAACAACACAGTAAAATCATTTGGGTCATGGTAGACAGTGCTCTGCTGCTCATCATCTCGACCTCAACAGAAGCACACATTTGACCATGTCTTCAGCTTCAGACCTGCAGAGCTCACGTGCTGCAGGTTGAACGACACAAAGATTTCTAACATCATCAACCATTTAATCAGTTTCAATGAATCTGAGCTCTGGAGATCATCTCAATACTCCCAGTAGGAGCTTTCCCAGTCTCACCTTCGAGAACTATTACCTTAAAGAGATAGTTCATATAGTTTGCATTCTGTGGACAGGTTATGAACCTTTCATTCTTACTGGGTTGAGGAGCTAACAGGTCAATGTGCATTGCTGCCGTCTTAAAACAATGTTAATACACACTTTCTTAAATAATCTTCACAACTTTTATTTTCTGATTTATTTATTAACCTTTATTTAACCAGGGAAATCCCACTGAGATCACAGATCTCTTTTGTAAGGGAGGCCTGGGCCTGAAGGCAGACCAGCATGCATGTTTTAGGTCTGTGGGAGGAAACTGAGTACGTGGAGAAAATCCATGCAAGAACAAGAAGAACATGCAAACTCCACCCTGAAAGACCCCAACCGGGGATTGAACCCAGGACCTTCTTGCTGTGAGGCAACAGTGCTAACCACTGAGCCGTCGTGCTGCCTGTACTCGGTCATTTCATCAGAAACATCATGATACTGGTGCAGGAAGAGCTGGGGGCTGCACTGGTTAGCTAGCTGTAGCTGCAGTTGTCTATGCTAGCATTAAACGGAACATTTCCATTTCAACAACTGCACAACGTGAAACAAACATCGATGTAAGGGTTTATAAAACACTGTTTGCACGAGCCTTCATGAACATTTTGTGAATGGAGTTGTTTCAGGCCGTTAGCTCCTCAGGCCGGTCTTTGACTCCAGCTGTTGACTTTCAGGTTTATAGATGCTCTAAGAAGGTTTTGTTAAAGAAACAACTCTGTTGTTTTGAAGTATACTTCGGTGGAACGGTTATTACACCATTACCAGTATACATATTAATGTTTGGGCACAAATAGCAGCTTCAGCTAGCTGTAGCACTTCTGTTGCAGACAAATAATATTTCTGCCAGAGGAACCTTTTAATTTAGAAGACAGTAAAATAGTGTTCTCATAATTGAAACTGGTGTTTTAAAATGGGATTTGTGGATTTTGGCCGTACTTGGACTTCTCCAATTTGAGCTCCTACAAAAGTCTACCTACAAGTAAGATATTTATTGTTCATAATCTCTCCACAGAGCCTCACTTCAGCAGATACAATAGATCCATTAAAGCCAGAAACATCTGGCCCTCCCTCACTGCTCTTCTTCTTCTGTCTCCTTTAAAAATGTGTCGACTTTTCACCTCCCGCTGACGACGTCCAATAGAAACATAGAAAAAGTAGATCCAGCAGTGGCTTGTGTCGTAGCGAGGTCAGAAATCTGTATTGTGGTGAATTCTTATATTCTACAGTTCTCATCATGTGAAGGCCATCTCGGTGGCTGTACGTTAGTGAACGTACAGGCTTTAGATCTTTCTGTAGTGTTTAGTGTGAGCAGCAGCTCAGAGGTCACGTAGACGGTTCACTGAAACGACTCTGAGCTCGAGCTTCAACACAGAGACTGTTGAAGGAAGAGGAGTGATCTTCATGAACAGGAACATGTGGCTGCGCTCAGGTCCTGTTTGTCGGTGAGCTGCTTTGTCTGTCACCCCCATGTGCCTTTCTGTCCTGCTGGAGTGAACAATGGACGTGCGCTGGGTGTTTCAATCACTCTGTCTGGAGGAACAGGCCAGAGTTGTACGTAGGAGCAGAAATGATCAAAAGCACCAACTCAGTGTTTCAGCTGCCGCTCAGAGAAGCACAACTACACTTAAAGCTGCGCTGACATCATCTTGTAACTATGCATCATATTGCACTACATATATATGTTTTATCATTCAACTATGTTCGTTGTTGCAAACAAACTTATAAATATATTTAATTTTGATTTTAAATTGATTTTAAACTTCACGCCGTGTTTATTCATGGGAAATCCGATTTCACGCGAACGCAGCATATGTGACGTAAGGAGACGTAGAAGCAGCCTGCGTCTGTCAGCAGCTTGCCTGCAGCTCACCTTTTTTTCTTTTTTTTAACTTGACAAATGCTGTTACGTTGTGTCGCCTTTGGGTGTTCTAATATCATCAGTGAACAAGTGAGCCTTTTCACTTTCCCAAAAGATGAAATACTTCGTCTGGGAATGGAATAAATAAAGCTGCCA
The DNA here is from genome assembly GCA_038048925.1 of Garcialebias charrua. Lineage (NCBI taxonomy): Eukaryota > Metazoa > Chordata > Actinopteri > Cyprinodontiformes > Rivulidae > Garcialebias > Garcialebias charrua. Next base: position 10,227 of record JBBPBX010011747.1, read on the forward strand.
CCCCCCTCGGAGCCTCCTCGCTTCCTGATAAGGTAAAAATCATGTAAATACGGGTGCAGACCTAAATTAGAACCTGCTGTTTCTTGTTCATCTAACTTTCTGCTTCCCAAACTGAAGACATGTAGCTCAAATATTCACCTAGATTGATAAATACGTCAGGTTTTAAATTGTCCATCCTAATATGTAAATGCAAAACTGCGGAGCCCTCTACGTCTCGTTACGCCACATATGCTGCGTTCGAGTAAAATCGGGTTTCCCATTAATAAACACGACACAAAGTTTAAAATCAATTTAAAATCAAAATTTAATATATTTATAAGTTTGTTTGCAAAAACGAACATGGTTGAATGATAAAACATATATATGTAGTGCAATATGAGTTACAAGATGATGTCAGCGTAGCTTTAAATCTGATAATTCTCAATCAGGTTATCTGGACAGTTTCTTTTTAGTAGAAACATTTCACCCTCACTCCAGAGGGCTTCTATCAGTCTGAGTAGTTCCAGCCCACTGTTCCCCCACCAAGCCGTAAACAACTTAAGTGGACCAACCAGTTTGCTGGAGCCAAGATTGGATCGTTTGATTTATGATCTGCAATGTTTTTATGTTTTTCGTGTTGTACTTCATTGTCTGTGTTGCCTGTTGCGTGTTTGTTTGTCCAGCACTTTGGTGTGGACTTGTTCCTGTTTAAAGTGCTTTATAAATAAAATGGTATGGTATGGTAAGATGGTTTCTGGAGGCTGGAACTTTCTTGTCTTGAACCACTTTGGCTATGGCTGCCTGCCTGGACAGGACGGCCTCCAGAAACCATCTTGGCTCCAGAAAACTGGTTGGTCCACTTGTTTACTTGGTGGGGGAACAGTGTGCTGGAACTACTCTGACTGATGAAGCCCTCTGGAGTGAGGGTGAAACGTTTCTACTAAAAAGAAACTGACCAGATGACCTGATTGAGAATTATCGGATTTGATACCTGGATTACTGAGCATGAACTTTCTTAAACTTAAATCTGTTTTTATTTTTTTATTTGGCAAACACAACCCCTGAACATGAATATAGCTGTTTTATTTTCATTCAAGTTCAGAGGTGGTTGAAATGTTTCATTTGAACAACTAATGTTTTTACAGCAGGAATAACAATTTAACAAACGTTAAGGACCAACAAGTCTCTGTAGGGCTGCTGTTTCTCAAATCCAGCTCTCCCCTCTCTCTCGTTCATTTGATTCTTTCGGCTCGTCTTCGGCTGCATGTGCTAAAGATGCATGTAAAGAAAAGTGACGGCTCTGTGATAATGTGGGCTGCAGGGCTCAGAACCCAAACCTCAGCAGATCTGAATGTGATCATGCAGATTTTACCTTTACGTTCTCCACGGAGAGCTATGATCTTCTGGTTGCCTTGGAAACCGTGCATCATACGACTCACATCGCTCACACAAAAAACAAGCTAAAGAAAGACGGAAAATGTGAGGGGCACCAAAGAAACTCCCCCACACCGATGAGACCTTTGATCTTTACTGCTCACATTAAAGGTAAAGGGACGATTCAAATCTTTTGAAGTGTGGGTTTCTGGAAAGGTTATGAACAAATACTGTCTTACCTGCTGTGGATTGCTTTTTGTACGTCAGTTTAGGAGGAATACATGTCAATTCTGACCAGACTAATGAGCTAGTGGCTAGTCAGAGCAGGGCCAGGATTGAAGCAGCATCCATGGAGAGGTGCTCCAGCACAGCCCTCACCCCTACTTCCCATGACCTTTTCTAACCCTCTTCACAGAAGCTTCAGAAAAATTCTGCTGGAACTGCTTGATGTGATGTACAGGTTTATAGGATACTGTGTGCACGACCCACTCTGGAAATGAAGTTGTTCAAAAAGCTACAGTATCTATGACAGGTAAGATATGAACTGTTCAGTCTCTTTATACAGAACCCCACTTCAAAAGATCTGAACTGTCCCTTTAACCAGAACTCCCAGTGCATTCACTGTAAAACCACTGACACTGCCCGAGTCTGTGCACCATGTCAACACTTTTCATCTGTGGCCATTTACACACAAACTACACACACATAACGAAACACACAAACTACACACACATAATGAAACACACAAACTACACACACATAACACACATAGAAACACACAAACTACACACACATAATGAAACACACAAACTACACACACATAATGAAACACACAAACTACACACACATAATGAAACACACAAACTACACACACATAATGAAACACACAAACTACACACACATAATGAAACACACAAACTACACACACATAATGAAACACACAAACTACACACACATAATGAAACACACAAACTACACACACATAATGAAACACACAAACTACACACACATAATGAAACACACAAACTACACACACATAATGAAACACACAAACTACACACACATAATGAAACACACAAACTACACACACATAATGAAACACACAAACTACACACACATAATGAAACACACAAACTACACACACATAATGAAACACACAAACTACACACACATAATGAAACACACAAACTACACACACATAATGAAACACACAAACTACACACACATAATGAAACACACAAACTACACACACATAATGAAACACACAAACTACACACACATAATGAAACACACAAACTACACACACATAATGAAACACACAAACTACACACACATAATGAAACACACAAACTACACACACATAATGAAACACACAAACTACACACACATAATGAAACACACAAACTACACACACATAATGAAACACACAAACTACACACACATAATGAAACACACAAACTACACACACATAATGAAACACACAAACTACACACACATAATGAAACACACAAACTACACACACATAATGAAACACACAAACTACACACACATAATGAAACACACAAACTACACACACATAATGAAACACACAAACTACACACACATAATGAAACACACAAACTACACACACATAATGAAACACACAAACTACACACACATAATGAAACACACAAACTACACACACATAATGAAACACACAAACTACACACACATAATGAAACACACAAACTACACACACATAATGAAACACACAAACTACACACACATAATGAAACACACAAACTACACACACATAATGAAACACACAAACTACACACACATAATGAAACACACAAACTACACACACATAATGAAACACACAAACTACACACACATAATGAAACACACAAACTACACACACATAATGAAACACACAAACTACACACACATAATGAAACACACAAACTACACACACATAATGAAACACACAAACTACACACACATAATGAAACACACAAACTACACACACATAATGAAACACACAAACTACACACACATAATGAAACACACAAACTACACACACATAATGAAACACACAAACTACACACACATAATGAAACACACAAACTACACACACATAATGAAACACACAAACTACACACACATAATGAAACACAACACACACAAACTACACACACATAATGAAACACACAAACTACACACACATAATGAAACACACAAACTACACACACATAATGAAACACACAAACTACACACACATAATGAAACACACAAACTACACACACATAATGAAACACACAAACTACACACACATAATGAAACACACAAACTACACACACATAATGAAACACACAAACTACACACACATAATGAAACACACAAACTACACACACAAACTACACACACATAATGAAACACACAAACTACACACACATAATGAAACACACAAACTACACACACATAATGAAACACACAAACTACACACACATAATGAAACACACAAACTACACACACATAATGAAACACACAAACTACACACACATAATGAAACACACAAACTACACACACATAATGAAACACACAAACTACACACACATAATGAAACACACAAACTACACACACATAATGAAACACACAAACTACACACACATAATGAAACACACAAACTACACACACATAATGAAACACACAAACTACACACACATAATGAAACACACAAACTACACACACATAATGAAACACACAAACTACACACACATAATGAAACACACAAACTACACACACATAATGAAACACACAAACTACACACACATAATGAAACACACAAACTACACACACATAATGAAACACACAAACTACACACACATAATGAAACACACAAACTACACACACATAATGAAACACACAANAAACACAAACTACACACACATAATGAAACACACAAACTACACACACATAATGAAACACACAAACTACACACACATAATGAAACACACAAACTACACACACATAATGAAACACACAAACTACACACACATAATGAAACACACAAACTACACACACATAATGAAACACACAAACTACACACACATAATGAAACACACAAACTACACACACATAATGAAACACACAAACTACACACACATAATGAAACACACAAACTACACACACATAATGAAACACACAAACTACACACACATAATGAAACACACAAACTACACACACATAATGAAACACACAAACTACACACACATAATGAAACACACAAACTACACACACATAATGAAACACACAAACTACACACACATAATGAAACACACAAACTACACACACATAATGAAACACACAAACACACAAACTACACACACATAATGAAACACACAAACTACACACACATAATGAAACACACAAACTACACACACATAATGAAACACACAAACTACACACACATAATGAAACACACAAACTACACACACATAATGAAACACACAAACTACACACACATAATGAAACACACAAACTACACACACATAATGAAACACACAAACTACACACACATAATGAAACACACAAACTACACACACATAATGAAACACACAAACTACACACACATAATGAAACACACAAACTACACACACATAATGAAACACACAAACTACACACACATAATGAAACACACAAACTACACACACATAATGAAACACACAAACTACACACACATAATGAAACACACAAACTACACACACATAATGAAACACACAAACTACACACACATAATGAAACACACAAACTACACACACATAATGAAACACACAAACTACACACACATAATGAAACACACAAACTACACACACATAATGAAACACACAAACTACACACACATAATGAAACACACAAACTACACACACATAATGAAACACACAAACTACACACACATAATGAAACACACAAACTACACACACATAATGAAACACACAAACTACACACACATAATGAAACACACAAACTACACACACATAATGAAACACACAAACTACACACACATAATGAAACACACAAACTACACACACATAATGAAACACACAAACTACACACACATAATGAAACACACAAACTACACACACATAATGAAACACACAAACTACACACACATAATGAAACACACAAACTACACACACATAATGAAACACACAAACTACACACACATAATGAAACACACAAACTACACACACATAATGAAACACACAAACTACACACACATAATGAAACACACAAACTACACACACATAATGAAACACACAAACTACACACACATAATGAAACACACAAACTACACACACATAATGAAACACACAAACTACACACACATAATGAAACACACAAACTACACACACATAATGAAACACACAAACTACACACACATAATGAAACACACAAACTACACACACATAATGAAACACACAAACTACACACACATAATGAAACACACAAACTACACACACATAATGAAACACACAAACTACACACACATAATGAAACACACAAACTACACACACATAATGAAACACACAAACTACACACACATAATGAAACACACAAACTACACACACATAATGAAACACACAAACTACACACACATAATGAAACACACAAACTACACACACATAATGAAACACACAAACTACACACACATAATGAAACACACAAACTACACACACATAATGAAACACACAAACTACACACACATAATGAAACACACAAACTACACACACATAATGAAACACACAAACTACACACACATAATGAAACACACAAACTACACACACATAATGAAACACACAAACTACACACACATAATGAAACACACAAACTACACACACATAATGAAACACACAAACTACACACACATAATGAAACACACAAACTACACACACATAATGAAACACACAAACTACACACACATAATGAAACACACAAACTACACACACATAATGAAACACACAAACTACACACACATAATGAAACACACAAACTACACACACATAATGAAACACACAAACTACACACACATAATGAAACACACAAACTACACACACATAATGAAACACACAAACTACACACACATAATGAAACACACAAACTACACACACATAATGAAACACACAAACTACACACACATAATGAAACACACAAACTACACACACATAATGAAACACACAAACTACACACACATAATGAAACACACAAACTACACACACATAATGAAACACACAAACTACACACACATAATGAAACACACAAACTACACACACATAATGAAACACACAAACTACACACACATAATGAAACACACAAACTACACACACATAATGAAACACACAAACTACACACACATAATGAAACACACAAACTACACACACATAATGAAACACACAAACTACACACACATAATGAAACACACAAACTACACACACATAATGAAACACACAAACTACACACACATAATGAAACACACAAACTACACACACATAATGAAACACACAAACTACACACACATAATGAAACACACAAACTACACACACATAATGAAACACACAAACTACACACACATAATGAAACACACAAACTACACACACATAATGAAACACACAAACTACACACACATAATGAAACACACAAACTACACACACATAATGAAACACACAAACTACACACACATAATGAAACACACAAACTACACACACATAATGAAACACACAAACTACACACACATAATGAAACACACAAACTACACACACATAATGAAACACACAAACTACACACACATAATGAAACACACAAACTACACACACATAATGAAACACACAAACTACACACACATAATGAAACACACAAACTACACACACATAATGAAACACACAAACTACACACACATAATGAAACACACAAACTACACACACATAATGAAACACACAAACTACACACACATAATGAAACACACAAACTACACACACATAATGAAACACACAAACTACACACACATAATGAAACACACAAACTACACACACATAATGAAACACACAAACTACACACACATAATGAAACACAAACCCAACCTGGTGTGACTCGGACCTCCACAGACTCTGGATCCTGGTGAGCCCTGCCTGCTGGTGCATGAGACCCGTCTGAGTCCTGTAGAAGTCGGGCAGTATGTTGATGTGCTGCGGTACCAGATGTGTGTGGCTGCTGCGGAGGGCGATCATGTAACCCGGCTTGTCTGTGTGTTGAAGAAAGCCTGATGGGTTTCCCTTCTCCCTGCTTCTCTCTTGTTTAAAGTGCAATACAGTATCCTGTTTATTTCTCTTTAATGCTTCTGAAAGTTAAATATAGAAATCTAATTTATTGTTGAAAGGGTCAACAGTGTGGCAAAGACAAATAAAAACATCATTTACTAAAGACAAACCGTCTCCCTCTTTTTTTATTTTTTTCCACCCAATGATCAACCATCATGTTTTTGCTTGCTAAGGTTAACAAAACATTTCATGAACCAATGGATAGATTTTATTTATACTTATGGAAAGTAACTAAAAGCTGCACTATGTAACTTTGTAATGTAGTCTGTAACTTTTCTAACAATATATTTCTAACATAATATTTCTTCACTCTGTCACTATCTACTGACAGACTGATGTTAGACAAAGTAATCTCTGAAAAAAACTATAGTCCCCTTGCTTCTCTATCAGCATTTATAAAAACACTAAAAACACAGAGTGACCCGCCGTTAACCAGCCAATAAAAACAGAGCTTGAATTTGAATTTCAGCAGAGCAAGGGGGGCAGAGCCATATATGGCTCTGAGGGGGAGGGATCAGAATGCTTTGCCTGTTGAAAATATTTCTAAGTTTTGTGCTCTATAGAAAGTTACACATAGCACCTTAAATGTACATCTACAAAATGATTCCAGTTCAAGATGGCCGGCAGAGCCAGCTGATCTTAGAAAACATGTTTTTGTCTAGACTCTGACTGATAGGGGTGATCATTTAGGCTGATGTAGACGACCTATCGTATCGAGGATCATTTTCCCATTATGCGCTGATATAAACACTTCTAATTTCCATCCCTGAAATGCTGAAAGCAGCTGTAATTGCGCAATGTATCCAGCAGAGGGCGCAGGAAGACTAGTTTCAAGTCATGGTGTTCACTTTAAGTTTCACTTTCAGCGCAGCTGAAGCAGCGAGCACCACTTTGTATTTTACTGAACAGAGCATGGTAATTTATTTTAACTGATCTGTAAAATAAAAAATAATTATCTTAAATCGTCCAACCTGCTTGTCATTAGCTACGTGCCTCTCAAGTTAGCACGCTAACGTTTAGATTACCTAGCATAGGCTATAGCTTTGTAAAACTTTATCCAGAGCAATAAATCCAACGTGTAGGTAAATATATATCAGTGTTAGTGACTTTATGTTTGTCGTCCTCAATGAAATGCACTCTCTGACATCTTTACTTCTCTGCAAACATAAAAAATAAACTGCTGCAGTCAATACCAATTACGTAGACCGTCACTATACGTGACTGACTAAACAATGAACAGGGAAGGTGTTTCTTTGTTTAATTAATATTTTTGTAACACACTTGATAACTTTATGGTGAATAGTGGAGAATAGAATTATGAAGACTGTTTTAATGACCAGAGCACCACTTGTAAACCTCCTGTGGGTCTACGTATAGTCTGGATCTGATTAGCTTAGCTTCCTGGTTGCTAACAGCTGCTCTAAATGAACAAGCCCCGCTCCACTCACTGTTTACTGTACTTACATTCTTGTGGGTTGACAAAGTTAAAAATGTTTAGCCATTATATCAGATATCGGCGGCCGACTTCCCCTCCCAATACCAGTATCAGCCAAAATGTCCATATTGGTTGGGCTTTACTAGCTGGTTTCACAGATGTCGAGTGTAAATTTGGTGTGGTAGTAGCTGAGCATGATTTACAAAACACTCCCAGTGACGTGATATGGAGCAGAACTTTATTAGTAACAGAAGATAGTGTCAGTCTAAAACTCAGCGGGTGATATGCATTCCTTCAATGAACTCTAGGCTTTTATTTTATAACATTTAGATCAACATCTGTTTTAAAAGATTGGTCTTGTTCTCATGAACAAGATGCACAGTATTCATCAACAAACATTTGACCTGTTCAGTCCGCTGACATCAGTTTCTGGGATTAACGTCGTCTCCTGACAGCGGATGTGCATGTTCACCATGCGCACGCATATGCTACATCATTGCTCACCAAAATAAAAGCCTTCCTGTTTGTTCAGTCGGAATATGAGGCATTTAGGTTTTAACACATCATGATGTGCTTTTACAAAAAATATTCACAAACCATAAACATCTGGTGTTCAGGTAATAAAAATACAGGCTTTTTAAAGATGATTTTTTTTTTTAAATAAATCATATCTATATCTATAAATATCTTCATTTTAATGCTTTACTTACATAAATGTAATCTTCAGAGGAGGTTAAGGACTTGAGAGAAACTTTAGTTTTTTGTCATCTTGTGGCTCATTCACTTTCTGTGATTCTTAAAAACGAGTTAACTTCTTGTTTTGTGACAGAACAGAAACAGGACAAGTAAAGAAGCTCGTCTGGACCACAGCCAGGAAGTAGCCAGGTTCTGAGCATAAGAGCTGGTACCACAGGAGTCCAGACATCTGCAGCAGTCGAGGAGAAGACGATGAAATATGATAAAAACTGATAAACACAGGACTCATAAACAGAATCCTTATTCAGCTCAGTTCTTCTTGTTTGACAAGATTTGTTTCTGTAAGTTTAAAACTCGGTGAACGTCTACCAAGAGCAAAAACAGCTGAGGAGAGATCTTCCAAGGTCTTGTATGAAAGAGAGTACAGAGCCGTTGAGACGACAGAGAAGTCCTCCTGATTACAGGGGCGGGGCCTGTTTACAGACAGGGGGCGGGGTCAGAGGACCGTCATTCATTTGCTCTTCAAACCCAATCAGCAGCTTGTTGGACGTCATGTGATCCTCTGAGGAGAACAGGAGGAGCAGGGAGGTCTGGTTGGACGTCATGTGATCCTCTGAGGAGAACAGGAGGAGCAGGGAGGTCTGGTTGGACGTCATGTGATCCTCTGAGGAGAACAGGAGGAGCAGGGAGGTCTGGTTGGTGGTCAGAAAACTCATGCTCATCCTCACTTTGAGTGGGTGCGGCCCGTGTCACGGGTCTGCTGGCTGAATGGCTTCGTAGCCCGCAGTAGTGTCAGGCAGGGGGGTGTTTTCTGGACCTTCCATCCACAGATCCATGGACTCCTGAGTGTCAAAAAACTCATCTGGACCCTCGGGAGACTGAGGGGTCTGTGAGCTGGAGCCCGCCTCGCTGCTGCTCTCCCTCAGCTCCAGCAGCACTGGTAGAGAGCTGGGAAGACCGTAACCCTCCATCCGACCCAGGCCAAGTTCAGCGAGGCCCATGCAGGGGGGCGTGTGGTCTGCATCTGAGCCCGGACCACTGGAAGGGTCCATGGTGACCGAGGCCACCTCCAGCCCACACAGGGGGAGCTCAGGGTCGTCAGTCTGGCTCTCACTTTCAGCACCGAGTCCAGCGTCTCCTTCTGGAGGGTCTTCTGGAGCCAGAGGGACCTCACCTGGGTTTGAAACTGCAGGACAGGTCAGGTCCAAGCCCTGAGGCCCAGCAGCAGGGGGCGGCTGGGTGCAGATGTTCTGAGAGGAGTGGGTTTCCTCACTGCTCTGGGGGGTGAGGGGAACCTTCTCGCTGAAGCTGAACCGTGGGGAGGTGTCAGCTGTGGTGGGGGAGGAAGGTCCGGCGCTGGAAACGGCACTGGATGGACCGCTGCTGTCTGCAGGGACAGAAACCAAACACCTGAGTGTGTGCACCCTGTGTGTGTGTGTGTGTGTGTGTGTGTGTGTTAACACATTTAGACAGATGTACATCATAAAACTCAACACATCAGACTGAAGAAGAAACTTTTTTTTACTTCCTGTTTAATATACATTTTAAAAAAGTGCAGTTTCTGGTCAGGAATATATCAGGACACCTCAACATTGACTCTACATGTTGAAGGTTTGCTCTGTTTGAACCTCAGACGTTAGGTCTGGAGTGATGCCGACTGCTGGTGACACCAACACAGCTGTCTGAGGCACCAGGAAGAACACTGTAGCAGCTAACCAGTCTGCTGTGGGATCCAAGAAGCTCTGGAACCAGTCTGGAACCAACCACTTGACTGTCTGGAAACAGTCCACAAGACCTGGACATCCAAGCAAGTTCACCCCTAAGAGCAGACTGCAGGATGCTTGAAGATGTCCAAAAACCCTGGAGCACCTTCGCACGACCTTCAGCGGGCTCGTGGACATCTGGAACATCTGGGTCATTGTTCTTTGGACAGACAGGACTGAAACTTAAATATTTCAACATCACAACAAAGCGCACGTTTGACATAAAGCAGATGCAGCAATCCAAGAAAAGAACCTCGTCCATGCTGTGAAACACGGAGGTGGAAGAGTCATGGTCTGAAGGTGTTGTGCTGCAGCAGCTCACATCATCAAATCCACCATGAATGTCACTGTGTATCACCGGGGGCTTGAAGAACTTCATGACCATAGAAAAATCATCTGAACCAGAACTGGACCAGAATAGACCAGGAGATCCACCAGGGACTGGCTGAGGACAAAGACATGGACAGTCCTGGAATGACTGGAATCTGGACTCATGTTCAGGAGATAAATCTGTGGCGACGAGCAGCTTTTATATCAAGTTAACTTCTGCTCAAATGAAACACATTCTGTAGATAAGGTTTGTATGTAAACATAAATCAGAAACAATACATGAAATCATTAAACAAGTCTCCGGACCAATCGAGGGCCCGGCTGAATAAACATTCTGTCATCGTTTCAGGACTCTTTGGATTCTATCTGACGTCATCCTTGGTCGTCCTCGACACCCCCGAGAGTGTGCGCATCTCCAGAGGGAACTATGTGAACCGTGCAGGGCTTAAAGTGGAGAAAACAAATAAAAATCCTGAGCCTGAAACTTTTTTTGTGGTGGTGATAGAAAAATATCATGACATATTGACATTTATCATACAATAATCCAATAAAGATTGATTTCACAATGAAGTGATCTTTATTCTTTATCTTGCAGCTCCCAGTTGAATGCATGCAAATCAAAAACCTCAGTTTTATTTAACTACAGACATTACAGTATTATTATTATTATCTTATTTGAATTAGACAGTTTTAACCCTTTAACTTTATTAATTCATGTTCCTCAGAGGGAAGATCAACCTTCTTATTTAAAGGCCCTGATGCATGCTCAATAATCCAGGTAGAAAAATCTAAAAAAGTTAAGTCTGGTCCTCTGGACATTCAAAAAACAAAACAAAAAAGTAGAAACGTTTCGTCTTTCGTCCGAAAGACTTCCTCAGTCTGAAGTGCTGCATTCATCTCAGTCTTATAAATAGCACCCTCTCACAGTGGATCAACCAGTTGGCTGATGACAACCAAAACCAGCTGCTCACAGGATGGAGGAAGTCTTTCAGAAGAAAGACAAAACGTTTCCCCATTTTTGTTTTGTTTTTTGAATGTCCAGAGGACCACACTTAGCTTTTTTTAGATTTCTTATTGAAACTGTCAGCCTCAAATAAATATATCTAATTTAAATTATTTTAATTTAATGCTTGTGGGGTGTTTGTTTAAAATCTCTACATTATTATTATTTTTACTGAAAAAATATTTATTTTACTGTAATTTTTTTAAAGTGTATTTTCCTCCATTAGTCTGCCCTCTGGGTCAACATCCAGATCCTCCTCTGTTCTGCAGAGCTCAGAACTGATGCTTGGTTCTGGACCCCTCCTCTGTGCAGTCACACCTGAGCTCAGTCCGCTCTTCCTCTTCTAATGATCTTCCTCTTCTAAAACAAATGATCTTCTCTTTACCTCAGAGTTCCCTGATGTTTGGTTGGATTGTGCAACTAAGCTTTCAGCAGCTGTGCTCTCAAACCTTTGCAGCCACTCCTGATGATTCTGGTGGACAGTTGTGGAGAAAACCCATCAACCAATGAAGCCCGTTTCCAAATAAAAATCCACCAAAAGGCACAAATTCAGTTCAACTGATACCTGTTCAGAGGGCAGAGGCACATGGGGCAGAAGTCTGTGCAGAACGTCTCGACACTCCGCTTGAGATCCTGCCAGTGCTGCCTGACTCTCCTACAAGGTCAAATGTACAAAAAGAAGAAGAGACAGAGAACTCCCTGAATAATCGGTTCAGACAGAGCAGTTTCCGGATCCAGAGGTCATACAAGCAGATACGACCAGTTCGCCTCTTATGCTGCGTTCCAGTTACCTCGTATTCTGGAAACTGGGAAGTGGTAGTGACGTAATTTCCCAAGCTACCACTTGAAAACACGTTCCGGTTCTCCCAGTGGAAAATCAAGATGGACGCACGCTTTGTTTTTGTTGCCGTTTCCGAATTTAATAAATTACTAACCAGATATGCACTCCTGACACAGAACATGTCAGAGGAGGATGATGAACGCCGAAGGTAATTGATTTAATATATATTTTTCTCTAATTCTTTAATGTAAATCGTTGGGGAAAAAAGAAAAACTGGCTTTACAGCTAAGAAAACAAAACCAAACGTCTTCACTTCACTGTGTGATTAAATACACGCAACAACATTTTAGAACTGTTATTTTAGTAAAAGTTTAGGTGTTTACTTCCTGAAGATGCAAGTATCCGCCATCTGGAAATCGAAACTGGGAGCAGAAAAAAATGCTCCCACTTTACGAGTGGGAGTTTACCACTAGAGCGGGCGTTCCGGTTTCAATCCACCACTGGGAACTGGGAAATTCCCACAATACGAGGTAACTGGAACGCAGCATTAAAACTCCAATTATGATTTAAATCAATCAGCTGATGAATCAATACTCCCCAATCAATTCAAACGGCAGCATCTCGAGTCGCTGAGGGTAAACGATGTCTCACCTTCACTTTCATTTGCACGCATACAGGGATGCAAAGAAACTGCCAAAAGTCTCCACAGCTCAGATTAGTGGAAGCGCTTTTCAATGTTTTCAAGTGATAGACGAGCAGCTGCTTACCTTTACCTAATGTAAGAGGAGGGCGGCAAAAATACACACATCTCAGTCCAACTGTCAACAGAACACTATCTGAATGCAGACTACATGAGGAGACCCACAGCTGCAGGAAACGAGTAGATTCTGCACTCGTTTGTCCCAGTGGACTTCAAAGCCGTTTCTTTAGTGAGAACAGAGCATTAAGAAACATTGCAGGGCTGCTGTATATTTATATATTGATTCAAGGTTTTGAATACTTAAAACATCCTAAAAAAAGATCCAAAAGCGTTTGATTAGTTGGCAATATAGACAGCTTGATGTCACAAAGTAGAATGGGTAAAACATGCCATGCCAAGAGACAAAAAGACTACAAGCTGTAGAATTAATGACCATGAATCTCAATCTAATGACATCTAATGCACGTCTAAGTTACTGCACACTCATTTCCAAGGGTTAGCTTGAGCTGTGGGCAAAGAGAAATCTTTTTTTTTTTAAATCTCTAAACCCTTAGGGCATCATTATTTGTTCAAGTCTTAACAATTTGAAGTCAAAAGAAGTTAACAGGAAAAGCTCAAAACGAAGCCAATTAAATTCAAGGCAAAGCAAAACAAGTGGAAAAAGAAAAAAGTAAATGAGTATGCAGCATTCTTATTGTGGATGGTGGAAAAAAGAAATGTCACAGGGTCGATTATGACAAAACACAGCATTTTGGAGGGGAATGCATCAGATTGGAACTAGAGTGAAGCAGACTGAGGTGAGGTGTCGAACCTTGACGACTTTGCTGAGTTTTCCTTGAAGCATGGACTCGGTGGCTGACAGAGCTTCCATTGCACTCCAGTTTTTCTCCCGAAGCTCCTGTTTTGGTCAGTTCCAGAGAGATACTACGTTCAGTTCAGCCTCAAGGAAAATGTGACCCCTAAATACAGGCGGTTACGGGGACAGAACAATCTGGACGCATTCCTTATTTTTAAATTCCTTTGCTGTCCACCCGTGCTTCAACTGCTTCAAAGTAAATGTGGAGAAACGGCTCTAAATTCACAGCCTCACAGTGTTTGTAAGCACAATTTGAAAGATATAGAATGAAACAACTTACAGTCACAGGGTATCTTTGTTATTAATAATATTACAATCCATCTCCTAGTAAGAAATATCTATTTGGATGATAAAGGGTGAGTTTCTAATGCTCTGAATCCCCCACAAGCACAAACAGGCTTGCTGAAACAGTACGGCGAGCGTAAGAGTGGGCTGGAAGCCGCCTTATGCAATGCTCAGTGTAAGCAAGTCAAAGCACAACAGATACTGGT
>JBBPBX010011747.1:26289-55361 GCA_038048925.1 Garcialebias charrua
CTCTGCTTAAGAAGTGCTACAGGGCTCAGGGCTGCGTAGCGCGCGCAATGAATGAGTCCGCAATGATGCAAGCTTACCTGGCTGAAAAACTACAAGAGCTCCAGGTAACGACAGACAAGCAAGCTGCCGCCGAGCTGCTGGATGAAGCCCGCAGGGCAACAGACTTTGTGCTCCGCATGATGGGGACAGCAGCTGTTGCTCAGGGCAGGGGAATGGCTGAAGTGGTCATCGCAATACGCCATCTGTGGATGACCCTGACTGACCTCCCGGAGGGACAGAAAATTCCTTTTCTCCACCATTCAATAGAACCGACGGGGCTTTTTGGAAAAGCGCTCGATCGAATTCAGACCAGGCTGGACCAGAGGCGCAAACAGGCTGAAGCTCTCCGGGTGGGCATCCCCAGGAGAACCTTCGCCCCCCCCAGGGAATCAGCTGGGAGCAGAGCACCCAGCCTCGACACCACTCAGCCACACGTGCCCCACCGCAAAAGCGGCCGGCGTACGAGGTCGAGCACCGGCAGAGACCACCGCCGGCTCCACCTCGGACTGAACACACCTGAAGTAAGAACAGATTTGTTCCCCGCCAGGCGGACCGGTACAGAACCTCCTCGGCAAACCGGGACACCAAACAGAAGTGTGCTTGATGAACCAGGTCCACTTCATAACTTTACACGATCACCCGACCACGCGGTACGGGAAATGATCTTTTCACGTCCAGACTTTGTTTGTAGCATGGTACAAAAAGCTGGTGATTCTGTTTTAGACACAAATCATGTTCTTTCTGCTGTGAATGACATAAAGCCAAATATGTCGTTACACATAAGCATGAATAAAGTTAAAAAAACAGACTCTGTTTTCTTGACTCACCAAAAAAAACAAAAAAACAACAACAACAGTAACATCAGCAGAACAGTCCCCTCTGTTCTCCCAGCCGACATAAAGGGCGGAGACCATCTTTCCCCCCTCCCTCACGACTCACGGGGTGTTAGCCTAATTGATAAACCCCAGCAGGGCGCCTCTGCTTTGTCTGCAACAAACAAGCACAGAGGCGCCTGCGAACAGGCCCGTGCCTCCTCACAGAGGCAGGCGAGCGGTGTCACGTGTTCCACCCCCCACTCCGTTCTAAACCACGGAGCCGGGAATACACAAATCAACCAAACCCGTGACACGTCCACGCTCCAGGGGTGCGCGCCGACAGAATCTGACGACCCACCTTCCTGGCCACTCATTCATCGAACGCCAGTAAGGGACGGGGGCCACGACAGAAGCCCGCAGGCCAACACCAGTGTCACACATTCATGCTAATGCTGAAGTTGTCCCATTGTCTTCAATGGGCGACGCGTCATGCTCAAACAGTGATTCTGCAGCGTGTGACCACGCTCACCGTACTGACCCAAACAGGGAACGGGCTGGAGTCAGGAGATCTGCTCATTTACAAAATGTGCATCCCCCCCGACCCATGACCCCCAACAAAAGGAGGAAAAGTAGACACTCTGTTGAGCCTTTATCTAATAATGATAGCAGATTGTCTCTGCTTTCAAATATTCTTGGTCAGAATAGTATGGAGGTACGTCTGTGGGAAGGTCCTCTTCCTAACCTGGTTGACCTTCAAAGGACCACTGAAATCAAGGTCTCTGAGGGAGAGCTGGTTCCACCAGCTGCTCCTCTCCAGGGACCGTCTATGTCACCAGAAGGAACAGTTTTGCCAATTAGGCTGAGAACTGTGGCTAATTTTAGCTTGGTGGCGGAGAAGAACAGACTGATGGCCTCAGGCATTCCAGAGAATGTGGTAAAAACCATTCAAAATGCACGTGCTATGTCAACACAGTCTCTCTATGCACGGAAATGGCATATTTTTGAAGCTTGGTGCACAGAAAGAAATATTATTTCTTATTCATGTGACCTGGCTCAGCTCCTCACCTTTATTCAGGACTTGCTGGAGAAAGGTCGCTCTTTCTTAATGATTAAGGTGTTCCTATCTGCAATTTCAGCTTGTCACGAAGGCTGGGGAAGTAGGACACCTGGCGCGCATCCGCTCATAATAAGATTTATGAAGGACGTGCTAAGGAGGAGGCCCCCAACAGGATTTTGACACCTGGATGGGATCTTAGCATGGTCTTGGGAGCTCTCTGTGATCCCCCATTCGAACCACTGAGCGATATTAAGATAGCCTTATTATCTTACAAGACCGCTCTTCTCCTGGCTCTTTGCTCGGCAAAATGTGTGGGTGACCTCCACGCTTTGTCCGTACATCCAATGTGCACCAGGTTCGCCCTGACGGGTCAAAGGTCACCCTAAGGCCTAATCCTGCATATATTCCCAAAGTTTTGACTTTAAACCCCAGAAGTCTGGACTTTGTACTCTCTTCTTTTCCACCTGCTCCTATCCTCACTCAGGAACAGGAAAGGCCGAAGGCTCTCTGCCCCGTGAGAGCTTTAAGCACTTACATGCAGAGAACAGCCGAATGGAGAAAAACAAATCAACTGTTTGTGTGCTTTGCTGCACCAGCTATGGGTAAGGCCCTATCAAAACAGTGCCTCTCACACTGGGTGATTAAGGCCATTAAAAGGGCGTACAGTAGCAAAGGTTAACAAGTACCCTCTGAAGTGCATGCCCACTCTACTCGGGGCTTGGCCACCTCATGGTCACTGTTCAAGGGTGTACCAGTTGCAGACATCTGTGATGCTGCGAACTGGAGTTCAATGAACATGTTTGCAAAGCATTACAGTTTGGATGTTACTGCGTGTGATGTCACTCAGGCTGTCCTTTCTAACACACAGTAGAAAGCGACCTTCAGATACCTATTGGATAAAGGCGGACGTTCACACTAGGATGCATTTTACTGAGCATTTCAAGGGCGTGAATGAATTACGTTCCCATAGTGATATGTTGCACCGAGTGACAAGACTGATAAGGGAACTGAAAGTTATGCACCATAACTCATGTTCCCTGAAGGAAGGGAACAAGGTGCAACATACCTGGCCCTTTCAATGCTGAAAGCTCGGTGAAGTGCATTCTGGAGATCGATGGATGGGCGTCAGCGGCTTAAGTACCCAGAGGGCGTGGCCTCTGGCACAACGCTGACGCCCCTGCCGTAAAGGCGTGATTGTATTCCTTCAGGTAAAACTGCGCGGGCGCAATTTCCCATAGTGATATGTTGCACCTCGTTCCCTTCCTTCAGGGAACATGAGTTATGGTGCATAACGTTCAGGTATTTATGCTTCTAGCCAGTTTGTGAGTACATTGAAAGAAACTTACCCTGTTCTTGTTGTGTTCTCAGTCCTCGTGATCCTGGTTCCAGCTCTCTGCTCGTCATGTCTTGCCCTCCATCCACTTGCCTGTCTCTCTCGCCATCTGGGACTCATCTCAAGGAGTTAAGGATTCTCTGGAACAATCATCCTCCTCTTTTCATCCGTAAGGAAAACCTCAAACAAACAAGATCAATTATTCTGAAAGAACTTTCTGGTCAAGCCCATCTGACTGTCTGCTTTTCATCTTCCAGGGAATCCAGAGGACCCATGTACAATTGTAAATAGTTATTCCCACTGTAAATAATAAACACTGTTACTTTTGCACCTCTTCGTCTTGTGTCGTTCTGGGTCTCGTTACCAACTGGTTACCTTTTGAAATCATAACACACTGGACTTAAAGGCTGAGCTTATTTTTTTCTGTCAGATACAGTACTGTATTTATGACCTGCTGCCATACTGGCAGTAACTAAGGATACCACGGGGCACCTTTCAAGATGGCAGATACAAATTCTCAACTTGTTATCAATAGACTGCTGTTGTTGGTCATTCCAGGATAAATCAGTGAGTTATGCTGCGTTCCAGTTGCCTCGGAGGTCGAAATTATGAACCCGGAATGACGTCATCTCCGAGTTAAATGCGTTCCAGTTAGCTTGTCGGCACGATGACGAAAACAAGATGGACGCCCGCTACAAAGCTGTTGTTGTTCTTGCTTTGTTGGATTATAAAAAGGTTTCCAGACCAGCAGCGAAGTTGAAAAGCAATTCTGAGGCTCTTGAAATGTTAACCAGGTATGTTGTTTTAACCAGTAGTTTTTATTTATTTATAAATAAGCTTATTTTTGTTAATTATGGTCTTGAGGCTCTTACATCTACTTTATAGTTTTAATTCGATCTCTTTTAGGATTATAGCAGCAGTACAGAAGTTATCATTAGATAAATAAAGTCAGAAAGTGCTGAACATTGTTTTTCTTTTCTTTTTACTACCTCAAACCATTAGCAGACGTTTTTACGGTTTATTGTTAAAATTGTTATTAAACTTCAATCAATCAAAACTTTATTTCAGACTCATATGGTCCATAGTAACAAAACAATTTAATTTCTTTGTATTTTAGGATGCTGCTGATACACACAAACCTACGGACACATGGAATAATCATGAAGACTATGGGAGGTGATGCTGAACATGGATGACAAGTTTGTGCGTCATTTCAGAGTCAACAAGACCCAGTTCACATCTGTAATGATGCAGCTGCAGGAGAAAGGCATAAGGAAGGAGCACTGTCAAGGTGCAGCACCAGTCCCTGTAGAAAAGAAGGTCCTGATGTTCCTGTGGTACATGGCCAACCAGAACAGCTTCAGGGAGATGTCTGACAAATTTGATGTCTCGCAGTCCTCAGCGCACAGGATCATCATGGAAGTACTGAAGGCCATTTTGCACAATGGGACACACCTTCATCCCCTGGCCTAACAAATTGATGCTGTGGTGATGATTGTCATCATGGCAGCCTGCCTTCTGCATAACCTCTGCATTGGGGCTTCACCAGTGTGTCAGGATCACCCAAACGGCTGTCCAAGGCAGGAGGATGAATATGACTAAATTACTCGTTACTGTGATGTGTGGATGCTGTACTTGTATTAGCTTGTCATAACTTGTCAAAAAATGTTCTAGTGTTGTTATAGTGCTGTTTTGATTAAATGTGTTTATCTGACATGCCACTCTCTCGCTGTCATTTATATCTGTGTGGATAAACCACGCCAAAAACATAAGCTGGTATAGGTAAACACATTTTACAGCTTCAAAAACCAGCTGCAAAACTTAGTTTCCCACAACAATAACACCTGCTTAAAAGTCAGTGCTTAAATAAAGCATTTCTATGTAGTAATTTTAAAACTCTGCCCGATGAGAACATGAGAGCACTAGTTTCTCTGCAAGTACATCGGTTTCCAAAAATATTGATGAAAAACTATGCAGTGCATCATGACAAATTGTCGTGTTTGAATACCAGAGGTGTTCCTCTTTTACAATGAATTTACTTTCATTCTAAGTAGTTTCTTTTCATTACCTGCTTTCCTTTATTCTACTGAAAAACCACACTTATTGTGAAGTAAGACAAGAATTTGTGCATTTGTTATTTCAAATTGTTTTTAATAACGTATGACAACAAGGCACAGGTACAATTTGAGGTCTCAGTAAAATGAGCTACCAGCTAAAACTAAATCAAAATAACTTCACAAAAATCTTACTTAGTAATGTTGGACACAAAGACAATGGCCCTCATGCACGAACCGGTCGTACGCACAGATTTGTTCTTATACTGTTCGTACGAGTGATTTAGGATCATTTGTGGCATCCAACAATGTTTTCGTATCCTAGGATTTTTTTCAGATACGAACAAAATTTACGAGTGGTCCGGACCTGTCGTATATTTTAGGAGCGTCAGTCTGCTGTCATCCAGACGGGATTTCTCCACTAATAACTTCATATTTCGTTATTTAGAAAATATTTTGAGTTTAAAAAAGTCACGCACCACAATTGTTTTTGACAATAGGTTATTCTGTTTGAACTAGAATTATAATTTTAAGTTTAATTTGTCTGGTGTGTCGCGCAGGCTTCAGTGAGCCGTGCGCTCCCCTTGGTCATCAAAGCCGCTCCTCATATTAACACCCAGGTACATAAAATCCCCATACACCGCCGCAGAACAAGTACGAATTAAGACTGATTTTCATGCTATTGCTGGACTGCTGTGCGAACACCATCGGAGCAATAGATTATTATATCTGATTCGAAATATAACCTGCAGAATGTGGTTGCGCGATGACCAGGAGGAGCGCGCATGAGAGAAGCTGCTGACCCAACACGTCCTCATGCCTGACTCCAGGACGTGTTGGCTGAGCGCGCGCTGCTCTCCACCGTGCGTCCCTCTCAGCCACACATAAAAAAGAAGTGCCCAAAGTACCGATCTGTTCCGAGCCGAGTGGAACCTGCGCGTGTGTGCCACCCCCACCTCCTCTTCCCCCCTCCTCCGCCTCCATCACCTCGCCCTCAGCTCCGTGCGCCGCGTTGTGCAGGCGATGGAGCCGTGAGCCGCGCGCACTGAAGAACCGAGCTGCTATGGAGGAGAAGCGCGGTGTGGGGGGGGGCAGGCGTCTAGACCAGTGAGACCAGCAGACCCACCAGTCTGGACCACTTTCTGCGACACACGTGCACTCTGAGTCCAGGAACAGGGGTTTTTGTTTCCAACATCGCACAGAAAGGATGCGGGGCTTTGTGCTGCAAAACATGTTGGCACGCATCTTGCGCAGCGTGGCATTTATTGACCATCCATCTCAGACTATTCCTTGACCACTCCTGTCTGTGCTGCGGCGATGTTTGAAGCCATTTTCAGATCAAACCATTTATTCTTGATTTCTGATACTGGACGACCCACGGGAGACAAAAGATATGCACTACAATATTAATATGAAGTTAACTGTAGTTTCGAGACATTTTAATGCTTCTGTTCAAAACCACATCCGACACTTGCGGGGGGGTGGGGGGTAGCGGTGCCACTCTTCTGAATAAGTGAAACTATAATGTAACACAGTAAAATTAAAGATATTTGACCATCCGACACTTGCGGGGGGGGGGGGGGGGTAGCCGCGCCACTGAGAGCAGAACTCCGAACGCGTGAAGTTCCTCCTTTTACTTCTTGAGTTTGAATGAATGGATACTTCCTGCTGTCAGAAGGCAGGAAACGTGGCCTTATATGGTGTTTTGAGGGGTGGGAATTATGTAAATGACCTCCCGCGTGCACGAGCAGGTGAATAGAACAGGTGGGATTCATCATTATTTACACAGCTCATATACACACGTTTCCTGTGGATAGAAGACTTTGTTGGATCTGACGTGGCATGTTCGTACGAACACTCCGTACGAACAAAAGTAGGAGAAATTTAGGATAAGAATACGAACATTTTCGTGCATGAGGGCCACTGTTCCAGTAGCAGCTGGCAAAATGCAAGGGACCAGGGAAACAGGTTTGTCTGCTCGGGTCCAGGAACATGTTCATCTTCATGTTGACATAAACTGCAAAGAAATATACACATGGTTAACAACAAATCACAGATGACAGTAACTCACAAAACTAACCCACAATAATAATTATAAATAAGGTCGATTTTCACTCTCTCACACACACACACACACACACCCAACACAGACACACACACACAGACACACACAGCTGTGGATTGACAGGATGGTTTGGGTTTCAAGTTTTGCATTTTTTTTTAAACTAAATAATTGATTCTGTTAAACTGGATTCCCACCCTGACAAGCCAAGATAAATCTTGATAGACCTTTTAAAAACAGTTTATGGTGCAAAACATTAGTTTACTAGCTAAAACACATGTAAAGGTGAACAAAGAACAACGAGGTTGCAGGCCTCCTACGCAGCTACATCATCAACACGACAACAATCACGTTCTTTAGAAAACACAAACCGCTTAGAAACACCCTCTAATTATTAAGCGACATACTGTATTGTATAATAATCACTGTAAAGTACGAAATGTGTTACTGAGTTAATATAAACAATGAACGCTGAACAGCTAAAACGACTACTGTGCTAAACAACAACAATTCCGCCTCACACCCGTTTAGCGTGCCGTTGTCGAAGCACAGCGGCTGTTTAAACATATTATTATCGTTACTGTAAAGAACTACAGTGCCTGAATGCGTTAATGTGAAGTTACAGCTAGTAAACCACAAAGAACAGCGAAAAAGAGTAAAAAGTAACTCTTTCACTCACTGTTGATGCGAGGAGCAGCCATTTTGAAACGATGATCTCGGCGAACTCGGGTATGGTGTGGCGAGACCGAGTCCACGAGTTGTAATTACGACCTGAGGAGGCGTTCCAGTTGATTTTTACTGCTCGGAAGCTCGTAATTACGACCTCCGAGGACAACTGGAATGCAGCATTACTCGTCACTAAAGCTGAAAATGGTTTTAGTCCCCTTTAGAGCAATCCAAATATTTAAGTGCCTGTGATATGCATACCATACAAATACAAAAAGTAAAAGAAAACATCATAAAATGTAAGAAACTTGGAATAATACACAAGATTTTACCCATTTTGTCACATGACTGACTTTTTTTTTTTACTTTGTGCAACCAAAGTGAAACAGGAAGTGACATCACAGGGGAACTCTTTAAAATGTTGAACTTCCTGCTATTTATTTATTGAAACATTTGAACTCTGACTCTTTGTCTCTCTGGTCGTGACTGAAAATAATCTCAAGAAACATCAGATTCTTCTCTGCTGTCTGCACTGTTAGCCACTGTAGCTACGCTGTGTTCACATGCAGGTATTCCCCTTCTTCTTCTTCTTCTTCTTCTTCTTCTGTGAGGTTTAACGGCAGCTTACATCCCTCAAGGTGTATTACCGCCATCTAATAGTATCAGTACTAAAAACCACTTAGATTCTCTTACATAAACCCGTTGCCCTCAGGAAATACCGTACATAAAGTATTTGCGTCCACATGAGGTGTTCCCCTTTGACATCACATCCTTTTATCCTGTTACTGACATCACTTCCTGTTACTGTGCTTGAGAATATCTCAACAATCTCAGTGGTAGGATTTTTTTTTTTGCAAATCGTTGTTAATGTTATCTTCAAAAATGCCCTCATGTTTAAAGGTGCAGTCTGCAGTTTCTGTAGAACGCAGCACTTAGAAAAAATTTCAACAGGGAAAGCATTCTGGTTCCTCCCCCTCAGAGCCATATATGGCTCTGCGCCCCCTTGCTCTCGCTGAAATTCAGCTCTGCCTCCTTAGCTCCGCCTCCACTGCATGTCCTGTGGCAGCCGCTGCAAAGTTCTGTGATTATATGTTAATAAAACGTTCTAAAAAATAAAATAAAAACAGGGAGCGCTGGTCCAGCACATCAGAACACCATGAAATCTGCTGAGCCTTGCGCAGCCACGTTGAACCCGAGTTTAATTCGCTTGTGACAAATTCATTAATTTCCTCATTGTTTCAGTCATGGAGTCAGCAGAGGAGGAAGCGATCACTTGACTTTTGGCAAAAAAACAAAAGAAAAGTCCAGATCAGGGATAGCCTGGTTAAAACCAGACCCTTGTCCTTCACTTCGCTTCGTACTAGGGTCTGGGACTTCTCCCATAGACAACGATTTCTCCGGTAGATTTTTGACCGGACCAATCAGAGAACAGAAGGCGGAGTTTTGAACGACGTCGACTGACGTCGTCAGTTAAAATGGCTGCCGCCACGAAGGAATTTTCATGAAAACAAGGTAAAAAACTATTATTTCTTTGCTGAGAAAAAATATATTTCTTAGCTGACGTTATATCAGAAGTGTTCCTGAGCTTAACAGTTCCTAAATCAATTCACGAAATGGTCAAATCTGCTGGATTTAAATTGTTTCGGTTTGACATTTTCCAAACAGCCTCGGGTGCGCTACGAAAATAAATGATAAAAAATCGAATTTTATCTCAAATGTTTCATCTAGGCCAACAGTCAGTAAATTAGAGCCATATAATTACACACTGGTAGCAGAAAAAATATCCACCGAGTGGTTTCTGAGCTATTTATCTGAATAGCCTGGACCTCGCCAGGCTAAACTAACAAAACTCTGCCTTCTGTTCTCTGATTGGTCCGGTCAAAAATCTACCGGAGAAATCGTTGTCTATGGGAGAAGTCCCAGACCCTAGTACAAAGCGAAGTGAAGGACAAGGGTCTGGTTTTAACCAGGCTAGATCAGGGATGAAGAAGGGGAATTTAATACATTTGTGTCACATACAAAACAGTTTTGCATCGCTTTGCAATACTTTGAACGAGAACGTGCGCGGCCGCTGCGGGCTGGGACAGGCGGGGCGTGGGTTAGGGGCGTGAGAAGTGAGAAGCTCTGTTTTTATTGGCTGGTTAAAAACTCTGTTTTTATTGGCTGGTTAAGGGCGGGT
The DNA here is from genome assembly GCA_038048925.1 of Garcialebias charrua. Lineage (NCBI taxonomy): Eukaryota > Metazoa > Chordata > Actinopteri > Cyprinodontiformes > Rivulidae > Garcialebias > Garcialebias charrua. The sequence continues at coordinate 36,495 of JBBPBX010011747.1, forward strand.
CACTGTGGGTTATTAGAAATGCTTTTAGTAACACCAGGAGAAGCAAGGGGACTATAGTTTTTCTCAGAGATTACTTTGTCTAACATCAGTCTGTCAGGAGATAGTGACAGAGTGAAGAAATATGTAAAAAAATATATTTTTTAGAAAACTTACAGGCTGCACTACAGAAACTGCAGACTGCAGCTTTAATATAAAAAGTTTGACGTCACAGGAACGTTAAAGAGTTGTATATTCAATTAAGTTGACTTTTGTTTATAAGTGTAACTTTATTGTGTTTAAATTTAAGTGTCCAAACTGCACATAATAAGAAGATGGAACAACTCGGTTCAGCATACAAGGTGTAATTTAAAGGCAGTTGCCTTAAAGCGTGTTGTGTCGATCATAACCATGTTCTGGCGTTTGCAAAAGACCGTGAGACAAAATAAAAGACTGCACACAGAGATACACACTCAGACACACACAAGATACCTGTTGTTGTGTTTTCAATCTGAGCCTCACACATCTTCCTCTCCTTGTCTATTTCCAGAATCAGGTCACACATCTGACTCTGAGCTGAAAACACCTGTGGACACAAAGTTTGACTTTCAAATCAATTCACAAATCTGAACAACACAATATATAAACATGCAGGTCTGTGTGGATGCAAACGTCTGAGCTCCAGTTGGAAAACTAGAAGTAAATGTTACTTCTGAACACACTGAACAAAAAAAGTTTGCATGCTATGTTGAGCTGTGACTATTCATCTTTAAAACTTCTGAGGACAACCCTTGCTTTGTTAACTTCTGAGGAAGCTGTGGTGGATTGAGTTGTTTGGCAGTACGTAGTTCAGAAACATGGGGCCAAATTTGCTTAAAAAGTCACTGCACATAACATTTGTTTACTGTGTCACTCAGCATTAGAATGCAGGTTTCAATAACTCAGTAGATCTGGTGACGTGTCCCAGCTTTTCACCAGCCTTGAACGCAGCATTACCTTTGTAAATCTGGAGGTAAGAAAGTCCCAGTTGATCCGTGCACAGCAGGTGATTTGTGCATGTGACACTTTGTTTGTGCAGAATATTCCAACTTGTGCAATTTGAAATGTGCACGTTTGAAACACTGTTTGTGTGTTTGTGAGTCTTGTGTACGTGCTTGTGGATCTTATTGTATGAATACAAATGACTACTTCAGGGACTACTTTATCTTCATAGCAGTGTGTGGAAGATGATGACGGCAAATGACAAAGTGTTTGGGATGTTTTTGATGTTGTTTATTGATGCAGCATAGGATCCATGTGAACCCTCAGGACTTTCACCAACTGTTTGCAGGATGATTTATTGCTCTGATGCAACTCAGTCTCCTGTCTGTGGGCACGAATCAGGCTGTTTGTACTGCAGCTGCTCCAGTGACTCCCTTTAGCTACAGATCATTCCTCCTGCTCCTCAGTTCAGTTATTTCCCACATGTCAGGCCTGTGCAGCATGCTGACAGTGATCGATCAGTTGCTTTAAGTTGTGCAGGGAGATGTGAACATTAGGAAGGAGTAAAGCCTCCTCTGCTTGATTTTCTTCACAGGAGCTGCAACAGCCTGAAAGTTTGTCACAGATCTGATGCTCAGATTTAACCTCCAGCAGGAGGAGGAGGAGAATAAAGACCGAAGAGACCAAGTCTGCTGTTCCCATGGCACCCATGGAGACTTCTGTTCTCCCTAACCTTGGACACAAAAAGTAAAATAAAATAAACACAACTTCCCCCTAAAAGACTCAAATAATCTTTTTTGTCTGGTGTTAATTTCTCATCTAATATCCAGGAGGTGAGAACAATTACGGAAATGAGACAGGGCAGTCATTCTGGTGAGGCTCGTGAGGAGGACACTTGGTGCGCCCTGCATCCAAACCAGGCTCTTACCAGGCAGTTTACAAAAACCAACCCGACCCTCTCCAAAATCCAGTCCAAGTCAGTTGGATACTCACGGGCTTCAGCAGCGCGCAGGAGAGAAGGAGGCACATGATGCTTCCTGGAAACTGTCCCGCCATCTGAAGCAGTCAGGTGCGTGAACAACACACAGGCTCAGTTCAGGAGGAGTCCTGCCTGGATGACTCTGTGCGCCCTGCTGCTGCGCTCTGTGGAGCGCCGCTCCGCGCCACAGCTCCTCCTCCTCCTCCTCCTCCCTACCTTGAACAACCAGTAGCCAATCAAAGAGCGTCTGTGCGTCAGACAAAGATGGCGCACAATCCTTTTTTTTTTTTTTTTACAAACAGAACTACAGAACTACAGAAGCGTAGTGCTGCCACCTGGAGAAAATATTTTTGGGGGCTTATGTAATAACGTGATACGTATCACGTTATTACGTGATAATATTGTGGTGGACCACTAGGGGACTCTACTCACACCCAGTGGACCGGATGTTTTACCGGATGTTTTATTATGAAAGGGTTCAGGTATAAGATGTGTTTTTGGTGCTTACCGCCAGAACTGTTGGAGTTGAGTAAAGTGAAGTTCTGCATCCCGTCTTCTGTGTCGTCTTTTCATCTCCTCCTACACTGGTGACCTCGTGAATTGAACATGTCGACATCTGAAGGTCCAGCCAGCTCTCCTCAGACGTCCGCTGCTGTGGAACCTCCACAGGCGGCCCCGCTCGCTTTTTCGGTGGCCGTTAAAATCCCGGACTTCTGGCTGCACGACCCTCCGTCATGGTTCGTCCACATCGAAGCACAATTTGCTCTTCGCGGGATTTCTTCAGACGACACCAAATACCACTATGTGGTCACCTCGCTGGATCCGCTGTCCACCCGGCGAGCAATGAGCCTGCTCCAAGACCCTCCTGCACACGGAAAGTACACCGCTCTCAAGCAGCTCCTCCTCCGGCGCTACTCACTCTCCGACGCAGAGCGCGCTGAGAAACTTTTTTCCCTCTCCGGTTTGGGCGATGGCACAGCTCTTGAGCTGATGGAGAGCATGTTGTCCTTGTTGGGATCAGACGACGGTGGGTTACTTTTCCTCCACCTCTTCCTCCGGCAACTCCCGGCTCCGGTGCGCGCGGTGCTAGCCAACTCCCCGCTGTTACAACAGAGAGACTACCGCTCGCTGGCGGAAGAAGCCGACCGCATCCTCCTGGCTACGAGGACCTTCGCAGTCCAGGCGGCGGTCCCCGAATCTCCAGCAGCACCTGAGCTTCAAACGCCCTCAGCGCCGCTGTTATCACTCCTTTCGGCCTGTTTGAGTTTTTGCGCATGCCTTTTGGTCTTAAAGGTGCAGCCCAAACGTTCCAGCGGTTGATGGATTCAGTCCTAAGGGGTTTGTCCTTCGTGTTTGTGTACTTGGATGACATCCTTGTGGCTAGCAGCTCGGCTGAACAGCACATGTCCCACCTCCGTGAGGTTTTTCAGCGCCTAGCAGCACATGGCCTGATTGTAAATACAGCGAAATGCCAGTTTGGGTTGCCAGTCATTGATTTTTTGGGCCACCGCATTTCTGCCAGTGGTGCTGTCCCGTTACCAAACAAAGTGCAGGTGGTGTCCAATTTTCCACAGCCCCAGTCTGTTAAAGCGCTACAGGAATTTTTGGGAATGGTTAATTTCTACAACCGTTTCCTCCCCAGGGCAGCACAACTGCTGCGACCGCTCTATGGAGCGCTAAAAAAGAAAAAGCCCAACGACAGTGTTGACTGGACACCAGAACGCCTACAGGCATTTGGTGATGCTAAAACTGCATTGGCCACTGCTGCCCTTTTGGCCCATCCATCCCCAGCGGCACAAATAGCTTTGACAACAGACGCATCTGATGTTGCGGTGGGGGCTGTGTTAGAACAGCAGGTTTCCGGGGTTTGGCAGCCGCTTGCATTTTTCAGCCGTATGCTGCGGGACAATGAACTTAAATACTGTACAGCGTTTTTGACAGGGAGTTGCTGGCACTTTACCTGGCTACGTGCCATTTCAGGGTTTTCCTGGAGGGCCACCAGTTCACTGCATATGCTGACCACAAACCCTTGGTGTTTGCTATGTCAAAAATTTCTGACCCCTGGTCTGCTCGCCAGCAACGCCACCTCGCAGCGGTGTCTGAATTTACTACAGACATTCAGCATGTGGCTGGAAAATCCAACGTGGTGGCCGACTGTCTCTCCCGGGTGCTGATCTCTCCCGTGTACGTTGGCATCGATTTTTCTGCTATGGCTGCGGACCAACGTAGCGACGCAGAAATACTCGAGCTCCAGTCCGGGCCCACAGGCCTCAAGTTGGAGGAACGGCAGGTGAATGACGGAGGTCCTCTCCTGCTCTGTGACGTTTCTACTGGCAGGCCCCGCCCTCTGGTTCCAGTTTCATGGCGACGCCGCGTTTTTGACTCCTTACATTCCCTTTCTCATCCAGGTGTTAGAGCCTCTGTGAAACTGGTCAGTTCAAAGTTTGTTTGGCCCGGTCTGCGTAAAGCAGTTAAGGAGTGGGCAGCAGCGTGTGTCCCATGCCAGCGTGCTAAGGTTAACAGGCACACCAAAGCACCTTTGGAACCTTTCTCCATTCCTGGTCGGCGGTTTGACCATGTGCACGTAGACCTGGTGGGCCCGCAGCCACATGTAGAGGGTCTGACTGGTTTTTCCTTCTGTACAGTCCCATTCTGCTCAGGATTCTTCTCAGAGTGCGCATACTGATGATGATGTTATCCACAGTGCGGAGCATCATCAGTATCTCTCCATGTTTTAGACCAAGCATGAAGTAAAACTTGATCAAGTTCTGCAAATTAGCCATTGTTAGCATGCAGGCAAAAACAAGCGTATGGGCGCACTTGCATTATGGGTAATGGTGCTGATACCATGTGGATGGACATCTATACTTATCACATAATAACGTGATACGTATCACGTTATTACGTGATAATATATAGTAATAACGTGATACATATCACGTAATAACGTGATACGTATCAAGTAATAACGTGATACATATCACGTAATATCGTGATATGTATCACGTAATAACGTGATACGTATCAAGTAATAACGTGATACGTATCACGTTATTACGTGATAATATGTAGTAATAACGTGATACGTATCACGTTATTACGTGATACGTATCACGTTATTACGTGATATTATCACGTAATAACGTTAGGGCGCCCGTGGCGTAGTGGTAATGGCAGTCGTCCCCCGATCGGAAGGTTGGCGGTTCAAATCCCGGTTCCCCACACCATGTGTCGTTGTGTCCTTGGGCAAGACACTTAACCCCGAGTTTGCTCCCNGGGCGGCCGTGGCGTAGTGGTAATGGCAGTCGTCCCCCGATCGGAAGGTTGGCGGTTCGAATCCCGGTTCCCCACACCATGTGTCGTTGTGTCCTTGGGCAAGACACTTAACCCCGAGTTGCTCCCGGTAGGACTGGAAAGCACCTTGCATGGTAGTCTGCCGCTACCGGTGTATGAATGTGTGTAGCACTTTGAGATTTTCACTAATGAAAAGTGCGTTATAAATTGAATTTATTATTATTATTATTATTATTATTATTATTATTATTATTATTATTAACGTGATACGTATCACGTAATAACGTAATACGTATCAAGTAAAAACGTGATACGTATCACGTTATTACGTGATATTATCACCCAATAACGTGATACGTATCACATTATTACTTGATACGTATCACGTTATTACTTGATACGTATCACGTTATTACGTGATATTATCACGTACGTGATATCACGTAATAACGTGATACATATCACGTAATAACGTGATACATATCACGTAATAACGTGATACGTATCACGTTATTACTACATAAGCCCCAAAAAATATGTTCTCCAGGTGGCAGCACTACGCTTCCGTAACTGAACACTACATAAGCAAAAATATATACAAACTCTCATGAAGGATATCATAACTACAATTTACAAGCTAGGGGGCGATTTGCAAAATGATGAAAGTTGATAACTATACATATATTTCAACCTGGAGAAACTCACAAAACGAGAGAGAGAATTCCGTTAAAAGGTTTTATTGATTAGGGTTTCTTTGGCGCTCGGGCCCCAGCGGAGGGCATGCATGCCGGTGTTCTGTGTAGATTGCATGTATCGTGGAGATGCCATACACGTAGCACAAACGCATGGATATAGCTGTGAAACCGTCATACATTTGCAGACGCCATACGAGTAGCGCAAACCCACGGCTGCATCTATCCGCTGTGAAATCTGTATATTCTTCTGTAGCAGTTTAACAGCTGAAAAAGAAACTAAAGAAACAAAACAAACACAGTTGACACATCAGTAGGAACAAATTGAAATATAGAATAATGAAAAAATATAAAATACAAAATAATGTAAAATACATTTAGGAGAGTTAAGGATAAGCGAGTCTAAAGAGATGTGTTTTCAGAGCAGTCAGAGAAACTAGCAGTTTATTATGACACCTCCACTAGCTGGTTAACAGCTGTATGACATCTTCACTAGCTGGTTAACCACTGTATGACACCTTCACTAGCTGGTTAACAGCTGTATGACACCTTCACTAGCTGGTTAACAGCTGTATGACACCTTCACTAGCTGGTTAACAGCTGTATGACACCTTCACTAGCTGGTTAACAGCTGTATGACACCTTCACTAGCTGGTTAACAGCTGTATGACACCTTCACTAGCTGGTTAACAGCTGTATGACACCTTCACTAGCTGGTTAACAGCTGTATGACACCTTCACTAGCTGGTTAACAGCTGTATGACACCTTCACTAGCTGGTTAACAGCTGTATGACACCTTCACTAGCTGGTTAACAGCTGTATGACACCTTCACTAGCTGGTTAACAGCTGTATGACACCTTCACTAGCTGGTTAACAGCTGTATGACACCTTCACTAGCTGGTTAACAGCTGTATGACACCTTCACTAGCTGGTTAACAGCTGTATGACACCTTCACTAGCTGGGTAACAGCTGTATGACACCTTCACTAGCTGGTTAACAGCTGTATGACACCTTCACTAGCTGGTTAACAGCTGTATGACACCTTCACTAGCTGGTTAACAGCTGTATGACACCTTCACTAGCTGGTTAACAGCTGTATGACACCTTCACTAGCTGGGTAACAGCTGTATGACACCTTCACTAGCTGGTTAACAGCTGTATGACACCTTCACTAGCTGGTTAACAGCTGTATGACACCTTCACTAGCTGGTTAACCACTGTATGACACCTTCACTAGCTGGTTGACAGCTGTATGACACCTCCACTAGCTGGTTAACTTACAATCTAGCACCCTTCGTCTTGCGTTTTTGAAAATAATTTCAATTACAAGATCAAAATAAATAAAAAGAGGGCACATTAAATCTTTTTTAATGAACAGTGCAACCGCAATAACATGAGGAAAAGGACATGAAAAGTAACAGACATAAAACAACTTTAAAATGGTAGGGTTTAATTAGTAGACGGACTTTTTTTTTTTTTAAACTCTTTATTTAACTTTTTACATTTTTACAATAACACAAATAACACACTGAGCTAGGGGCACTGATATTTGGTTTAAAAAAAAAAGGAATGTCAATAATACAAGATGTTGTACACAGTTAGGTTTCCTTGATCTTGTAGGCCAGCCATTTAGACCAGCGTTTGTTGTAAGAGTGTCCTTTAATTTGTAGAAGATGTGTCAGTTTTTCCATCGAGTGAATTTCCTCTATGACTTCCCGCCAATTGTCCAGTTTGGGGGGAGGTTTCTTTAGCCAGTTCCGAGTAATAGCTTTTTTGCTTGCTATTGATAGGATCTTGAATAGGTATTCATCTTTTTTTTGAAGCACTTCTCCAGTCATCTGTCCCAGCAGGAAAGTTCTGGGGTCCTTTGGGATGACATATCCCAAAATACTCCCGATGGTTTGACAGACTCCATCCCAATAAGATGCCAGCTTTGGGCAGGACCAAAATATATGAGTGTGATTGACATTTTTATGACCACATAATCTCCAACATTGCTGTTCTTCTCCTCTATATCTGCTGGTAATTTGAGGTGTGATGAAGAACCTAGTTAAGCACTTCCACCCGAATTGTTTCCATCTTTTGGAACTGGTAGTTGTCTGTTGTGTTTCACACATTAAAAGCCAATCCTCCTCTGTAATTTTTACTCCCAGTTCCTTTTCCCATTTTGACTTAATGTACAAGGTATTATTTCCATTATGTTTCTGCAGCCCTTTATATAGTTTGGAAACAGTTTTACTTGGGAGGTGAGTATGAGCGTTTGTAAAGATTTGCACAATAGTATTACCTTCTGGAGGGACCCCTTTTTTTATTTTGTTATCGTAATAATGTCTTATTTGAAAATATTTAAATAAATCTCTGTTCTCAAGGTTATATTCCCTTTTCAGTTGTTCAAATGTTTTAAAGGTGTTACCATCTACAAACTGGCATAATGTTGTCAGTCCTCTATCTTTCCATCCCAAAAAGGAAGAGTCTAACTCTCCTGGTCGGAAGTCAGGGTTGCAAGAAGGCCACATCAGGAGACCAGTGACATCTGTCAATTTGTATTTGCCAACTACTTCTTTCCAGATTAACAATGCGTCTTCAACTATACGATTCCCATTTTCGTCTGAAACTATTTTGCCTCCCAGACGTGTTTGGGGTTGTACCCTGTCCTGGCTAAGTTCAATCTGTTTCCACCCTGTCTCCATTTCTGGGGAGCACCAGCAAACCATACCTCTTATTTGGGATGCGTAGTAGTATTGTTTCAAATTTGGAAGTGCCAGACCCCCCTGGTCTCTATTAATTTGGAGTGTTACTTTCATATTAAATCTGATCCGATCTGATCAATAACCACAGTAGCTAAGATTCAAAAGTCAGATGCTGCATGTGTTTTGACAGAGGCCTATCTTAATGCATGTTTTACCATTATGTGTTCTGTAAGGATGAGGTGGGATTCATAAGACTCACTCTTGCCGTTCCACCAACACTGTCCAATGAGGCTATTTAAAAAAATTAAAAATTAAAAAATCGTTAACAGACCAGGATCAAATTAATTTTCTGTTAACAAGCGTTATTATGGATCCTTCGACAGAGACATCTTTCAATCTGATCTGCACAACAGATCCAAAACATTAGTTTACCTCAAAGTGAAATAATCAATTTACCCCAAAACCAAAAAATACTGTAGCCTACTTTTATTTCAGAAAATATAATGTACTGTTTTCTAAGACCCCCTTGCTAATATACAGTCTATGATAATTCCTTGAGCCTTCTAAGATCTGCCCTCTTGTTGGATTTATTTATGTATTGTGTATATTTTCATGTCTAAATGGCACCGCGGGATGCCCTCCTAAATTGTCAATTTGAAATTGTTAAGCTCAGTGGCTCATTTATTCAAAGTCAAAATATGGGCTCGTTCATTTTGGCCTGTTGTTCCAGGTATAGAACTATTAGTCAATTTTTTAAAAGTCCAATTCTCCATTTGTTATAAATTGAGATTTACTTTTTGTCCTCCATAGAAAAATATTGATTAAAATAAAGGTGTGTTTATTCAGGACCTGATTTTGAGGGCTTCTCCCTCTTTAGCACTTTGAGATTTTCATTATTGAAAAGTGCGTTATAAATTGAATTCATTATTATTATTATTATTATTTATTATTCTTCAAACCCCAATCTGTCCTCTTGTTGCTTTTAATGTCCATAATTCATACAAGCCAATATCAAACTTAAGTTTCATTGTGCTACGTGTTAATATCTCCTAAGTGTGCATAGTTAATTAACTGTTTGTGTTGTACGTTTCAGGGGAGAGAGGTTGTCAGCCCCTCCTGTTCTTTTTTTATTCATCTAACTCCAAACAGTTATTAAAATCTGTACCTGCATCCTTTTACTTTTATTAAATGTTTCAGAACGAATAACCCAACTGGATGAGTAAATTACAAATAAAAGTGACTCCGACCTGTTTTTGGTTTTTCTAGAAATTATTACGCTTCTCTCTGCAGTACCTTTTTTCGTCCATTAGGAGTCTCCATTATACTCAGGCTGTACAGGAAACAAGTTGCCAAGTCCGCTTATTTCAAGCGGCATTGGGCCTGTTTTTCCTGGAGTCGCTGTTAAATTCGGTGAGCCGCTTGTGGCGTTTTTTTGTGCTTACCGTGGGCGTTGCATCGCTTATTTGGGCTTGTTTTGTAAAATTTACTCCTGAAGTTATTTTAAAGGTATTTTTGATGTTTCTCTGCACGCTTAATAAATATGCTGGTTTGGTGCTGATGTAGCTTTATTGTTTAAACTGCACAATACACTTATCAGACGGCACGATCCTGCATTACTCCGTTCTCTGCACTTTCTATCTTCACACACACACTGAACCCGCGTGCCTACGTCACGCTCTCTCTCGCGGTGCGTTCACTGACACTCTGTAATATACATGCACGAACACTGCTGTATACATTACAGTATTGTGACATCATTTTTGAACTTTGCATATAGTGACACCACATATATATCTTGTATCATTCAACTATGTTCGTTTTTAGCAAACAAAATGATAAATTAATGAAAATTACTTTCAAAGTGAGTTTAAAATTAAAAACCGTGTTTCTTCACGGGACATCCGACTACACGCGAATGCAACATTGTTCTTTATTCTTTGTCTAGACAAGACAATGCTCTAAGTGGGGTAAATATGGAAAAAATATATAATAAAGATTGGGAGAAAGAACGTGCTCTTCAAGACTGGATCTGACCACAGATGGGAGAAAAATGCAAAATGTATGACTGAATACGTTCCTTAATGTATAATTTTGCTAGTTATATTTAATGCCATAATAAATATGTTTATACTCAGTGGTGGGCACCGCTAATTAAAAAATTAGTTCCACAATTTCTAAAACGCTTATTAATTTTTTTAGGTCCACAATTTCAAAAGCACAAATGTCTTATGAAAATTAGGGGAAGCTAATCTAATCCGCTATTTATATATTTCTATATTATATATATATATATATATATATATATATATATATATATATATATATATATATATATATTTATATATAGCCGGCAGCGTTATCAATATTTGCACTACACTGCCAACTGAAAAGTAACAAAAATGATCCTAAAAGGATGAAATTACAAAAATCAAAGGATTTATTTAATACTTTGTATGCTGGTGAAGATTCTCAGTCATCCAGGACATGATAAATCAAAAAGGCGTTCAATTCAAGATCAACTGGACTTTATTTGTAACAGAAGACGTTTCGCTTCTCATCCGAGGAATTGATAAAGCTCCTCGGATGAGAAGCGAAACGTCTTCTGTTACAAATAAAGTCCAGTTGATCTTGAATTGAACGCCTTTTTGAATACTTTATGTACATATATTCTATTCGGCCACGAAATTAACAAAAAATAGAATGATCTTTTAATCCCTAAAACCACGTTTAAATCTCAAATACACGGGTGTGTCGCCACCGCATTTATACATAAAAGTAACCCAAATACATGAAACTAACGACTCGCCGTCGAATGGTCGACACAAAACACACAATAAAATCTTCCGGCCACGTTAATTTGGCTTGAAACAGCGGGGTTCTCTACGGATTTATCCATTAGTAACCCAGCACAACCAACCAGCTGGACAGAGTTAGCGTCTATAGGTAGTCAACAGATTTAATGAAAAGTAACTAAAATACATAAAAATAACGACTCACCGTCAAATGGTCGACACAAAACCCTCAATAAACTCCTCCGGCCGCGTTAATTTGGCTTGAAACAGCGGGGTTCTCTACGGATTTATCCAAGTACCCAGCACAAACAGTAGCCACAGAACTAGCCCCCGAGTTCACCTCTGAGTGACCCGGAAGATGTCAAGATGGAATAGTCCATTTTTAGTAGGGGGATAAAGAAATCGACCGTTTTTTTTATTGCGTATTTAATGATCGTTTTCATCGTAACTATAATTATTTTTATGTTAAATGTACATTAACAAGCAGGATCAATGTTAGTGATGTAGGTGACTGCACGGGGCGAGGCGGGGCCGGGGCCACTGCTGAAATGGGACCCCCAGGCATTTACCTACATGGTAGAGCCGAGTCTGTTCTCAGCTCTGCCCCCCTCCCCCTCACACCCTTTCCTCCTCTCTGCTGTTTACGGTGGGGAAAAAGGTAAAACAAGCAGCATAAGAGCTTGTAAATAAGTTTATTGGTTTTTACTGATAGATAATTAGTTATTAGCGGTACTGCATTTTAAATAAAAATAGCACAAATCCGCTTATGAATTATAAAAGTTAGTCAATTCACAAAAACGCTGACAAAAAGTTTAGGTCCACTGTAAGCGGATTAGCGCTTTAGCGCTACCTAGCGTTCATTTGCCCACCACTGTTTATACTGTTTAAAACTGCCCTTTTTTTTACACAATGGGATGGGTTGCCAGCAGGGCCTTTTTTTTTTTTTTAAAGAGCGAGTCACTTGTTTGTGCTTGTTTTGAAGGAGCTGATCGCTTCTTTCAGTCTGGAGATCTGGCAACCCTGGTAACGACTGTGTCTTTTGCGTCCCTCCTTCCGGTCAACGCTCACAAGACGTGTACATTCACTGGAGTTATTCACAAGAGTACGTCTTCCAAATTGGTAATCCACTTTCTCTGCTTCTTATATATGAGGAAATACAAGGATGAGACGTTCGGTTCCGTATCCTGACGGCCTATTCCCAAATTATAAGGACGACGCCTCGTGAACCACGTCGGACCTAATGGCTCGTTAGCTTTGCTATTAGCTGCTAAGTTCGTCTACAAAAACTAAATTTGGATTATTTAAAGTCGATATTGTTTACCTACACGACGCGCCACTCTGTACGCTTTATTAAGCAAATCCGATGTGAGCTGTCTACCGTTACAAAGTTATAAAATGTCCGCTGTTGGACAGCCTATGCTATGCTAACGGGAGGTCCCACTGCAATTTCCAAATTTCCCGTTTGTTTAAGTGTTATAACCTAAAATTATTGAGATAGAATGTCATAATCCTTTTTGATCAATCCTTCCAACCGTGAAGGTTCATTCGGCGCTAATCAATTTGTCTCGAACTGTCCGCAAATATTTTATTTGTTTATTCAAAAAACTGTACACGTCCTGAGGCCTTCTAGCCTGGTTAAAACCAGACCCCCGTTCAGAGCTGAAGTTCTATTTTTCATTTCACCCACATTCACGCTGTAGAAAATTATCTAATCCTGTTATAATGGAGAAGTGTAAACTGTTTTAATGTAATGTTTATTCTGTGTTTCAGGAAACCAGCACCAGCTACTGAAGAGGTGAAGAGACTACGTTTGTTACTCTATTAAACTGCAGTATCTAAATAACCTCAGCGCCTCAACGTTTGTTTCATCATTTCTGCATTATCTGCTGCGTACAGTATATCTGTCGGTACAGTGGTGATTATTTAATCCTCAGATAGCTTGTAAAAAGTTTAAGAAAAAAAATCCATAAATATGTCATATAGGCTGAAAAATACTTTTATTTTCAAGTTTACTTATTTTTTTAGAGATATGTATGGGAACAATTAAATAAATAACAAGTAGGACAGTGCTTTTATTGAGGCAAGAAGAAGATGTGATAGTATCAAAGGTATTTAACTTAATAATTTCTGTATATAGCCTGTTTCAGCTTTTTCAGCTAATTCTACATTTTTTAATCCAACTTTTTCAGCCCAATTTAGCAAGACCATGCTCTTGTTTTAGCTATTGTTCAGCTGGTTTTAGCCAATTAAAGCTTTTTCAGATGATTTCCACTTTATTTTGCTTATTTTCTCCTTATTTCAGATATTTTTAATTTTTTTATTTGTTCTTTTATGGGTTTAACCGACACGCTCTCACCCTTCTGGCTAAAACTGCCCTTCATTTAAGTTTTTATGTCTTTGTCCATTCTCATAGTCAAACACGTATACACCACAAAGCTATTAATCTTTATTGTCACAGGAACCAGGACTCAGTGAATACCCAGATGCCTCCCACATAGGAAGTGTCAAGACAGACTGAGCGTTCCTTTCGGCGAGCCAACCCGTCCTGAATCTTTTTTTTTCCCGTGTATCCCTCCGGAACTTTTTTCTTTTTCTTTCTCACACACTCAGTTGGCCTTATATTTCAACAGGACATACAACAGATAAGACAGACCAGCTCACGCTGACCTTATGATTCAAAAGGACATACAACAGATAAGACAGACCAACCCAACAGGCACGCGAGACTCTGACGCCAGAAAAACTTCAGCAATAAAAAAATATATTTATTTTATTAATAATAATTTTTTTTAGAACCTTTTGAGTGTAAAATAAGATAGGTATGATCGTGTGTTGACTCCTCACATTGCCAGGAACCCCACTATTTTAGAACATAAAAAAGATTTAGTATTCTGTGAATAATTTTGTTTTATTTTATTTAAATGGTCTAGGTTTGGAACTCTCGGACTATCTTATCAGCGCAGGTCAGCGCGTTTTCCTCAAACTCTCACCCAGCCCCGCACTTACTTATTTAGTGTCAAATTATAAGTAAGTCTAAATTGTCACTGTTTTAAGCTAGCCACCAACCTAACAAGATTACAGTTAAACTTGGTCTTCAGAGTTACAGGGACGGCGGCGGATAAATTATTTATTTATCCTAGAACCCCGACCCCTCTGTTCCAGAAGCCCGTCGGCTTCTGGGAGGCTCGACCACTGCGTGTTTTACCTGGGACTTGGGTATTATTATTTTACTTTACGTATACAGATACTTACTCGTCTTATTTCCTTATTTACTGGAGTCCAACACACTGAATTAATTTTGCCTATAAAAATTCCAATCACAGATTTCGTTTAAACAGGAATCTGCTTACCTTTTTTTGTAGAGGTGACCGGTCACTGATCAGTGTTCTGGACTCCCCCTTCCTGTCCGCGTGCAACCATCTCGGTGGAACCTCCAATTTGTTGGCGTAGTTTTTCTTATTCGCCCCAAGTTCGTTGTTTGGTCTCACTTTGGATCAAAGAAGGAGAGATACACTGAAAACACGACAAACGCGCATTTAAAGTTCCAAAACTAGTTTTAATTAATCATAAGTTTAAAAAGTCACAGAATACATTTATTTTATCTTATAAAGCCATTAGATATGATCACAAATAAGTAGACAGAGAGAGAGCGAGAGAGAGAGAGAGAGAGAAAGAGAGAGAGAGAGAGAAAGAAAGAGAGAAAAAGAGAGAGAAAACACATTGAAATGCACATTTCAAGGGAGACAAAGCAAATACAACCTGATGGGTAGTTCTCCCCTGTGGGCTTGCTTCTGCGTTGTCTGATGGAGGAGGAAAAGCTCATGCTTTTATTCTTTTGTAAGGCGTTGCCTGCTCTCAACCAATAAGAGGAGTTCTGCTTTATTCTCTTGTAGGGCGTTGCCTGCTCTCAACCAATAAGAGAAGTTTCTGCTTTAAGACTGTTCCCCTCCCCAACTACCAGAAAGCTTCTGTCTTGTAAACAGGAAATACCATTGCTTTTTTCCAGCTTACTCTGCTCTCCACAGGCCTCAGGGGGGGTTTCAGCTTGCTCTGCTCTCCACAGGCCTTAGAGGGGGAAGGGCACGACACATTGATGACTAAAACTAAATATACATTATTGCTGAGTACTTTATAAAACACACACACACTAGTAGACCACTAAATGACCAATTAGTGTAACTGGACATTAAATTACATTAAAAATCCTACACTACACACATAGATTAGAACTGTTCTGATACTTTCTGAGCATACATGCAGAACAAGAGAGAGTGGCTTCCAGTGGACTTCTCCCCAGCCATATATTCTACAAGGTCGTAAAACTGACAGACAGAGAGGCACCAGGTCTCTTACCATGCCCTAAGCCTGCAGGACAGACACAAACTGCATCATTTGAAAACCCCTTCAAGAGGAATAAAAACACGAAGACAAAAATATTTTATTTCACAACATCATATTTACACTACTGCTAATGTACAGTATATATTCTTTTTACTAGCCTTATTGCATAATGCCACTTTGTTTCTATACCAATATCAACTACCTCATACATATACTGTGTACATTAACCCCATATGCTGCTTTGTCACTCTTTACAAATGTCAAATGCCAGAACCTTCATTTATTTTATAGATATACTTTTTATACTTTATACTTCGAGACAGTATTACACTCTATTTCATTTTTGCTGTTGGTGAAACTTTTTATACTTTTATACTACTATGGAAAACTACTATGAAAAACTCAGGACAGTATTACACTCTATTTAGGCCCGAAGCAGCGAAGCTCTGCTGAAGGCCTATTGTAATCGCTCGATTTCTTCATTATTATTATTATTATTCTTCTTCTTCCGTCACTTCGCGCGGCCGTTTGGGGCCTTTAACATATTCAAAAACTCACCAAACTTCACCCAAAATTGTCCCCCAACGAAAATTTTATGAATCTGGTGTAATCGCAAGTGGGCGTGGCCTAACTGCTCAACAGCGCCCCCTAACGTGAGTTGGGGAAAACCGTAAGTCGTAGAGATCTGAAACTCGGAACATATGTAGATCTCCCCAATTCAAGAAAAAAAGTACATTGGGGGTACCCTCTAAAATGCACAGGTAGGCGGCCATTTTGGGTCAAAGGTCAAATTTTGGTCATTTTTCAGTTTTACTCATGTCGAACTTTGACGAACTCCTTCTCAGGCGTTCGACCTATCGGCTTCAAACTTGGTCAGAATGCAGTTAAGGCATGGGCCTTTAAAAGTTATCAAAAAAATTGACTTTTCGTATATGTTCAGGGGGCGTAGTGGAGCGGTGAACTTGGCGTACTCGCCGAAACAAACGAAACGCTATAACTTTGACATTTAAAGGTCTATTGACACCATGCTTTATCCTAGAATAATGAAACTTGGTACACATATGTATCTCATCAGGAGCTACAAAAAAGTCTCTTGGAGCAATGGTCCAAAGCCAACAGGAAGTCGGCCATTTTAGGTCAAAGTCACAATTTGGTCTATTTCATTTACGTCATATCTGAGCGAACTCGTCCTAGAGCTTTCGAGATCCAGGCGTCAAACTCGGTCAGCACTATCTTGAGGCATTGAAGGTCAAAAGTTATCAAAAGAATTTTTCTAAGTCAAAGCATGTGGGCGTGGCCTTAGGTCAAAGTCAAATTTGGTCTATTTCATTTACGTCATATCTGAGCGAACTCGTCCTAGAGCTTTCGAGATCCAGGGGTCAAACTCAGTCAGCACTATCTTGAGGCATTGAAGGTCAAAAGTTATCAAAAGAATTTTTCTATGTCAAAGCATGTGGGCGTGGCCAAGCCTCAAATCTGGCCATTTTCCATGAAACATCAATTACGTCATATCTGAGCGAACTCGTCCTAGAGCTTTCGAGATCCAGGCGTCAAACTCGGTCAGCACTATCTTGAGGCATTGAAGGTCAAAAGTTATCAAAAGAATTTTTCTATGTCAAAGCATGTGGGCGTGGCCAAGCCTCAAATCTGGCCATTCTCCATGAAACATCAAGCTAAAATAACTTCCTAATATAAGCTCCCAGCTACACCAAATTCACTAAGATCTATATTTATCCATCCCTCGACAGGACTGCAGTCCAATATGTAGTGGGCGTGGCCTGATTCTTCCAGAGCGCCCCCTAGAATTTAGTTTAAAAATCAGCCCCCAGCCATGCTTTATCCCAGAATTATGAAACGTGGTATACATGTGTAAATTGTCAGGACCTACAAAAAAGTCTCTTGGAACCCTGGTCCAAAACAAAAACAAAGTCGGCCATTTTGGGTCAAAGGTCATTTTCCGATGTTTTTGAATTGCGTATTTAAACAAACTCCTCTTAGTGATTTTGAAGGATTGCCTTTAAACTTGGTTAACATGCCCTTAACACATTGGACAGTAAAAGTTATCAAAAGTTTGCGTTTTCGTTTATGCTAAAGGGGCGTGGCCAGGCCTCAAACTTGCGCTTCATGCGTCCCCTACATTATTTCTATAGTCCCATCTCAGTGATACATCATCCGATCTGAACCAGATTTATTGTGCATAATCAGTGAGACCTTGTGGACACATTGATATTGTTGTTTAACATATGACTCCAGAGCGCCCCCTAGATTATTCAAACTGTTATATCTCAGTGATACATCATCCGATCTGAACCAGATTTATTGTGCATCATCAGTGAGCCCTTGTGGACACATTGATATGGTGGGCTAACATTTGACTCAAGTGCGCCCCCTACATTATTTCTATAGTTATATCTCAGTGATACATCATCCGATCTGAACCAAATTTATTGTGAATAATCAGTGAGCCCTTGTGGACACATTGATAATGTGGTTTAACATATAACTCCATAGCGCCCCCTAGATTATTCAAACTGTTATATCACAGTGAGACATCATCCGATCTGAACCAGATTTATTGTGTATCATCAGTGAGACCTTGTGGACACATTGATATTGTGGTTTAACATGTGACTCCAGAGCGCCCCCTAGATTATTCAAACTGTTATATCTCAGTGAGACATCATCCGATCTGAACCAGATTTATTGTGCGTGTGCACCCCTGGTGCGGAGTAGACACGAGAGACTTCGAAATGGCGACCGAGCGGACGAGCTGGAGCTCGCGCGGTCGCCTCAATAAGGTCCGAGCGGCGCTAAGCTGCTTCGGGCCTCAACGCCGCTTGCGGCTTTAATTCATTTTATGATTATGTTTATTAAATGTTGGTGTTTTGGTGTTGGTGAAACTTTTTATACTTTTTTACTACTATGAAAAACTACTATGCAAAAAACAGGACAGTACTAAACTTTTATTATTTCATTTTATGCTTGTTTATTAATTGTTTAGTGTTTAAATGTTTACTGTTGCACCGAGGGACTGAGAGAGAAATGCAATTTCAATCCTGTGTATGTCCTGTACATATTGCAGTTCTGACAATAAAGTTGACTTTGACTTTGACTTTGAT
>JBBPBX010011748.1:0-10428 GCA_038048925.1 Garcialebias charrua
AATCCATGATAGCTTACATACCAGGTGCATATAGGTAAGGCTTAATGTAGAATCCCAATCATAAGCCCACCTAAAACCACATAATTGCATGACACATTGAACCAGGGTGGCACCGACTGGAAGCCATCCAGCCTGCAACCTTCGATGTGGGGACCTGCTGATCCAACGTTGGT
This sequence comes from Garcialebias charrua, assembly GCA_038048925.1. NCBI lineage: Eukaryota > Metazoa > Chordata > Actinopteri > Cyprinodontiformes > Rivulidae > Garcialebias > Garcialebias charrua. The sequence goes on from JBBPBX010011748.1 coordinate 174, forward strand.
CTTCAACCTTCATCCAAGGGCCGCCTCCTCTGCTTCAATCGAGGGATCCCCTCTACATGCTGATTAAATCCATTCTTGCTGATGAAATCAATAACCCCCATCGTTGTGGATTTACCGTTGTGGATTATAAGACTTTGTTTCCAAGGGATCACAGACTCAGTTTTCCATGGGTTAACAGACTATGTTTTCCAAAGGATTGAAAGCTTACCGCAATGGGATTACCTACGAACAGTATGGAATTTCCAAAAACATTATGGGAGTATAATTTTGAACTTTTTTTGACTTTTTTTTTTTTCCACTTGCTGGATTACATAGAGGTCAGAGACATTCGGTGGTATCCTTTCGTGTTGGAACTCATCTCCAAGGACAGGCGATGACTTCCAAAAAGGGGGACTGTAGTGATACACCTAGCCTCTGATATTTCTGTCTTGACCTTCAAGTACACCTCTCCACATCTCTCTGAAACTCTAAGTGTTACACCTTCTTGAGGCCCTCAAGGAGACAGATGGACACTTATATATTTTTACAATTATTATGAATTAATGGACACTAATTAATCAGATTGAACTTTCTCTTTAATGTGTGTTAATTCAGAATTGATCTACAGTATATTTTTGTCATTTTTAATGATGATCTGTTACTTTCATGAGCTTTGGCCTTCTACTGGTTTTATTTCTGCAAAAGCAAGCAGGCTTTGATTCTAAGACACAGTTCAGGGTAAACTGTTAGCTGTTCAGCTTCCTTCTCTGTTTTGTCTATGAAGTTAGCCATAACATTTTCTGTGCTCACAGGCAGGCCATCTGGCCGATTTATGTAAACAGTTTTCCTGGTGTCCGTCAAGAGTCTTTCTGCCTATGGAATTAAACTTCCATCTTTTATTTTGTTAAACCAGCCTGTAGCCTCTAAGAAGGTGGGTCAGATCCCGCCTCCCATATAATGGGCACTTCCTATTTGGAAGTTAGAGTTTGGAGGAGAACGAACTGTCAACTGCTCTCCCTGGAGAAAGCTGGAGACGCCCGGTCATTGTGCCAACTCGACCCACGTCTTCAGCAAAGGTTCAAACAGCACGTCAGCTGTGAACCCCTTCGAGTGTCACAGCTCCAAGCGGTGACACTCTTTCTGAAGTTATCTTGAACAAAACCAGAACCAGGCATCACTCTGGGAGGCCGACGCAGACGGTCTCGAGACCGTGGCAAGATGAAAGTGGTCGCCTGTAAAACGCAGCAGCATGCACGTCTGGCTTGACTAATTTACCGGAGTCGAGACAGGATCATCTTCACGAAGGTAAAAGTGTTTCATCACGGGACGGACGTCCAGCCGAAACCGAGCAGAGGGTGCTATCTCTGGTTAACATCTCAAGATAAGATTCAACCATTTCATTTCAATCTTTTATCTTTCCTCCTTAAACTCCTCCTTATGTTTGTTTTCATCATGGTAAACTTTAAGTAATGTGCCAACAGAAAGGTCCAACTGTCTGTTTGTTTTAATTTGAATTCTTGTCAACGTAGTTATTAAATCAGAGCTAATATCGATACAAATGTTTAATGTAATTCTTGTGATAGTTTCAATAAAAGGTCTATTTTTTTGGTAGACCAATATAAATTGAAGTCTAAGCGTGAAATTACATTTCTGGCTAATCACATCGTTAGATTTATTGATTTATTCTGAAAAAGTTGAGACCCCGTGAACTTGGTGGCAAGTTTGTGCAGATAAAGTCTGCTCAGACTTGCGCATCTAAAGATATAGGTAAGTCAGTAAACTGACCAGAAAGTCCTATATCTCTACAATAATGGTGGTCCAGTAAGTGTTTAAATACCTTACCCCACCTTATTCCTTTACACACTAATATCTTAAAGTTAACGTTACCGGTGCATGGATCCTAGTTTAACTCACCGTGATGCACGTATGAAACTTCAGTAACATTAATAAATGTAAACTTACCAGCTGAATTCCCAGACACAGCTCCATCCTCGGAGTTCTAGGATGTAGAGGAGTCAGGTCGTGGAGATGTTGAATCAGGCCGTTCAGGCTCTAACATGCACAGGCTGACTTTAATGCTGAGAGGATGGGGCTGCGGTCCACTTTTCTTGCAGTCAAACACGGAGCAACTTTCCGCTCGTAAATTGAAGTGGTTCGACGACACACGTACTGCACAATAGGTTCCTGTGTCAAATAAGCACGAGATCCTGAACTGTTTAAACAAACATTTTGTTGCTTCTAGTTCATTATTTGACACAGTTGCAAATGGAAAATCAGCCATTTCATCTAATAATCATACTTCTACAAATCAAATCCCTCCTACAAGTCAATCCTCAGTTAATCACACCTTCTCTTTTTCTCCGTTCTCAGTCAGTGAGGTAAATAAACTGTTAAAAGATCTTGATCCTAAAAAATCTGCAGGTCCAGATGAACTTCCACCTTATTTCTTAAGGCTGGCTGCTCATATCATCACAGTCCCTGTGACCCACATCTTTAACCTGTCCATAAGCCAAAACTCCATTCCAGATGCTTGGAAAACAGCCTTTGTTCTTCCTTTGCTGAAGGGAGGTGACCCCACCTCACTGAACAACTATTGACCAATCTCTAAACTCTGCATTTTAGCCAAGGTTCTAGAAAAACTGATAAACTCTCAAATCAAAAATTATCTGGACTCATTTAACATCTTACCTCTCCATCAATCTGGTTTCAGGAAACAACACAGCACAACGACTGCTTCACTGAAGGTTCTTAATGACGTTGTTGAAGCATTGGATGCTAAGGATTATTGTGCTGCACTTTTCTTAGACCTGTCTAAAGCTTTTGACACTGTGGATCATAACATCTTGTGTCATAAGCTCTCAGAAATTGGTTTCTCAGATCACACCATTGGTTGGTTTTCTAATTATCTTTCCGATTGGAGGCAATGTGTTCAACATAACAGTACTTCTTCCAGTTATTTAACAATTAAAAATGGTGTACCACAAGGCTCAGTCTTAGGACCAACCCTCTTTACAATCTACATAGGTAATGTAGGTCAGAGCATCCCTGATGCATCATTACATTTCCATGCTGATGACACAGTTGTTTATTGTTAAGCTAAAACAGTTGCTAAGGCTTTCCAGCTTTTGTAATCTGCTTTTGACATCATCCAGTCAAATTTGTTCTGGCTCAGTCCTAGTGTGAGTAGTTTGTCCATCAGTTTGGGGGATCATGGTGTTGAAGGCAGATGTGAAGTCCACAAAGAGCATACAAATGTATGAGTCCTTCTGTTCCAGGTGTGTGAGAGCAGTGTGGACCACAGAGGAGATGGCGTCCTCTGTTGATTGGTTTTCACGGTATGCATACTGATGAGGGTCCTCGTTGATGTTGATCGATGTTTTTATGTGGGACATGGCCAGTTTTTCGAAGCATAAGATTTACCTGACTAAATAAAGGTTGAATGAATGAATTTCGCGACTAACCGGGTGAGGGCCAATGGCCGATAGTCATTCAGACTAGGGATGCACCGATACCAGATTTTTGAAAACCGAGTACAAGTACAAGTACAAGGGCGGCCGTGGTGTAGTGGTAATGGCAGTCGTCTCCCGATCGGAAAGTTGGCGGTTCGACTCCCGGGACCCGCACCATGTGTCGTTGTGTCCTTGGGCAAGACACTTAACCCTGAGTTGCTCCCGGTAGGACTGGAAAGCACCTTGCATGGTAGTCTGCCGCCACCGGTTTATGAATGTGTGTAGCATTCAATATATGTGTAGCACTTTGAGATTTTCAGTAATGAAAAGTGCGTTATAAATTGAATTAATTATTATTATTATTATTATTATTATTATTATTATTACTTACATTAAAGTACTTGCCGATACCAAGTACCGATACAAGTACTAATTAATATTTTTTTAAATCATTCTAATTAACTTAAACTGTTTATTTTCATTAGACACTTCAAACATAAATAAACAAAGTACATTACTACAGTATTGGTAATCTGTACAGGGCTTAAAGTGAAAAAAAATCCTGAGCCTGAAACTTTTTTGTGTTGTTGATCAAATAAAATCGTAACATTTTGCCAACGTTTATTAAAAATGCTCTCTGAAAAGTGCAAACTGTTTTTAAACAATTCAGCTTCAAGTAACAAGCAAGTGTATTTTAAAGGGTTAAACATCTATGTTTACCTACATAAGTAACTTGATTCAATAACTACTGTAGTTTAGAGAGCAACAAGTCCAGTTGAATGCATGCAGCTCAAAAACCTGTTTTATTTAACTACAGATTTTATTATTTTATTTAACTTTACTTATTCATGTTCCCCAGATTGAAAATCAACCTTCTTATTTCAGCTGTCACCCCAGCTGTCACTGAACTCCGTTCAATCCTGCAGAAGGAGCCTCCGTCAGAAAGGAGGGGAGGGGGATTGTTGCACCTTGCGCTCTGTCGCTCGAAAGGGAGGACTCAGGAGGAGCGGACACACAGGAGGAGAACGCCGCGGTGCGTCAACCATAAACACAGAGGCGACACTGTAAACGCATTTCGCCGCACGGCACAGTGCACGCGCAGCACGCGCGCTCCAGCCTGCGGACCAAAGCGCGAGTCTACTCAGCCTTCAGAGGAGGAGCAGACACACAGGAGGAGAACGCCGAAGCCGCACGGCTCAGTGCGCGCGCAGAGGCATTTTATTTTTTTGTACAAGTTTGGACATACTTTCAGGGCTTAAAGAATGTCCAAACTTGTAAAAAAAAAAAAAGTTTTACATTTGAACTCTTACATAGTCAATGAAATGAAATGAAACTGGTATCGGGTCCTGTAGTATCGGAGCCCTTTTATGAGTACGAGTACGAGTAAACGCACATGGTATCGAACCGATACCCGATACTGGTATCGGTATCGGTGCATCCCTAATTCAGACCAGTTACTCTGGAGCTTTATGGGACTGGGATGATTGTGGCAGTCTTCAGGCAGGTGGGAACTGTCTCCAGGGCAAGTGAGGTGTTAAAGATGTCTGCCAACACATCGCAGAGCTGATCCGCACATTATTTCAGTGCTTTCCCGGGTATGTTGTCTGGTCCGGTTGCTTTGTGAGGGTTGGTCCTCCTGAAACTTCTCCATACTTCTGCTACGGTCACGCTGAGATGCTCTTCATCCAGTGGTGAGGTGAGTCTGGTGCTGGGTGGTCTGTTTGGGTCTTCAAAGCATGCATAAAACTTGTTGAGGGCATCAGGCAGGGATGGGTCTTTGGGGCATTGTTCACACCTGCCTTTATAATCTGTTATGCACTTAATGCCCCTCCACATGCTCCTTGGGTCTTGTGAGGTGAACTGACCCTCGATCCTCTGTGCATATGTGGCCTTGGCCCTCTTAATGCCAGCAACCAGCTCTTTCCTTGTCCTTCTCAGCTCCTCTGAGTTTCCAGACTTGAAGGCAGTGTTCCCGGCTACCAGCAGGGTGTGAACCTCTGCATTCAGCCAAGTTTTTGTGTTGGGGGGTCTGTGGAACTGCAGCAGACAATGCAAACATGGGGGTTTGTGAAGCTGCAGCAGATGATGCAGGCATGGGGGCATTTGGAGCTGCAGCAGATGATGCAAGCATGGGGGCATGTAGAGCTGCAGCAGATGATGCAGGCATGGGGCCATGTGGAGCTGCAACAGACGGCATGGGGGTCTGCGGAGCTTTAGCAGATGACATGGGGTCCTGTGGAGCCGCAGCAGACAACATGGGGGCATGCAAATCTGCTGCTTCTGTCTTGGGGGCCTGTGGATCTGCAGGTCCTGTCTTGGGGGCCTGGAAGAGTCCAGAGCATGCTGTGCCAAATCTGGCACAGAACATGGTCTTGAAGAGCTGTAACTGGATGTCCAAGTTAGTCAATGAGCCCTCGAGGCCAGAGAGCCACTCCTGTTCTGGCTTACGCCAAAAATACACTACATGCGTTGCAGCTCCGCCCCGCTCCGGTCCGACCTCCGCAGCAAATACGCACCCATTATAATCAATGACAGAATTTACACTGGCTCCACACGGCGGCGGCGAGCTGCGGAGAGCGGACGGCAGTCCGTCAAAATTAGAAATTTTTCTATTTCTGCCGGATGACGGAGCTGTGCCGGAGTCAACTTTTGAAGATTACGTCGCACCAACAGGAAAAGGAACGAGCACAACTTCCGTATTTACAAAATAAAATCACCACAGGCGGACTAATCCTAGCTCTATACGGATTTATTTGTACAAAAATGCTGTCAAACTATCATTTATGACTATTCTATGACTAAACTATTATATTTATGACTATGACTACGCCTAATAACGCAATACAAGAAATAAATAAATAAAAAAGTATTTTATTCTGAAATGTAAACATCACTTCCTGTTGCTCAAACCATGTAGCTCATTTACGAGAGAAGATCAAGGCAGCAGTCTCTCTACAGTTGTTCTCCATCTTCCACCGAATGAATTGTTTTGTTCTGACTTACTTATTTATCACTTGATTTATCGCGCGATCTCGCACGTGTCTCGGAGCGGCGCATCCAGGCGGACCTGAGCGGAGCGCAGGCAGTGGAAATTGGACTCGCTCAGCTGCGACCTGCGGACCGGAGCGGGGCGGAGCCGCGTGCAGTGTATTTTTGGGGTTAGAATCCATTTTGGCCGAATTATTCTGTCAAGTATGGGTATAGGATTCAATATAAGCTAGACACATAAGTGCAAAAATAAGAACAGTTTTTTATTAATTTGGCTGCTGGATGTTGGAGTCAGGGTCCAAGACAGGAGTCCTATCTTAAAAGACAGAGAGGTTATTGACTTTGAGGAGGAGGGGTTTCTATGATTATAGTAAAAGTCATTAACCTTCTCAGTATCTAGCTTTAAGGGTCTGAAGGCAACAGCTGATGAGAAGGTACACCGTCCATCGGTACCTTCGACACGTTTGGACTTCAAGCCAAGAATGTGAGTCTTGCAGTTGGAAAAAGGCTTCATCTTGGCGAGACCTCTTGGATGTGGTCCACAGATTAACCATCTTCCGGTTCAGGCTGGAGACGATCTACTCAGTTTGGGGGTCCAAGGCGAACTGCTTTTTACACAAAGGATCTTTATGCAAAACAGCAGCTCTGAGAATATTGTTTAGACTACTTAAGGAACACTGTGACTACCCCTCTGAAGAAAACAGCTTCAGCTCAAAGATGTAGGGTTTCTAGGGTCTGGTCCTGCATGTTGTGTTTTTTCCCTCATGTTTACCAGTCTCTCCTCCTGTGATCCAACACTGTCACACCTGTGTTTAATTCTAATCACTGCAGGTGTCTGTCATTTCACCTTGTCAGTGTCTGTATATATTCAGCCCCTTGGTGTCTTGTCAGTTGTCTCTGGATTGTCCTTGTCATGAGGCTTTCATGCTTGTTCTCGCTCTGTGTCTCATCCGTGTAAAGGTAAGTCTGCTGCCTCTACAGCTTTTTGTTTTGTTTATTCTTTTAATAAACGTTTTACTTAAGGCCGAGATACACTCGAGCGTCCTCACGGTACGCCTATACGCAGCGTACGTACGTCAAGGCAAAAGCGTAGCCCCGCGTAGCCCCTCAGGGCATGTACGCGCAAAGCTTTTTTTTTACGTCCGCGTGCGCAATACGCGGTGTCTGACCATAAACTTCCCCGGCGCCGGACTGTTTTGTATGTTACACAAATGAAATAAATTCCCCTTCTTTATCGCTGATCGGGCCTTTTCTTTTGTTTTTTTGCCTAAAGTCAAGTAATCACTTCTTCCTCCGTTCACTCCATGAATGAAATGAATGAATTCAGGTCCTACCTGGGTGCGCGATGTTTTAAATATCCCTGGTGGGCTGTGTGCTGCAGGAAAAGCACTCCCTGTTATTATTTTTATTTCTGAGAGAACTTTTTACAACATATATAGTAGAAACACCGCATGAACACCGCCGCGGTCTTCAAGGAGCTACATGAGCTGACTGAGAAAGCTGTCTGTCAATCATTTCAGTAGGCGTGTCAGCAAGTGACCAATCAGCGAGCTCAGTTGAGTCCCCTCCGTGTGCAGCTGCTCATATTACAACAAGGAGAACGCGAGCTTTTTAAAGCTGAATAGTTTATGAAGTATAGCAGCAAAACACATGCGCACAATATGTGCGCGTATAGTGGCGTACCTGAGGACGCTCAAGTGTATCTCGGCCATTATTTTACCGGAGTCTCCTCGTCTTCCTGCACTTGAGTTCGACTCAGAGACGCGATCATGTCAGAATCCAGAGACCAAGAAGAACCCAGCAGGAAGATAACCCTTTTGGAGTACTGTATGCGGTTTGTGAGGCCAAGAAGACTGCTCAGTGTGAGGAGGAGGAGAGGAAGAGAAACCCGTACCAAGGTACCCGTCTGGCGTTTAAACCGGCTTCTTTTCTCTCACCACCTTGCCTTTTTTCTCCTCCTCGCGAAGCGGCAACGCCTCACGGCCCACCCCCTCCTCAACCACCTCCTGCTTTCCCAAAGCGGCTTTTTTAATGGAAGGGGGAAACCTGCTTGGACTCGCCTCAGGAGGGATGAGTGGCAGAACTGAGCCAGCTCCACCGAACCCCAGCGCACCTCTTCACAGCCACAGCCAAGTCTTCGCCCGTGCGTTTCCCTTCGTGGGGGGGGGGACGTCGTACCTGTCGCTGGGAGGGAGGAGGTCGCACACACCGGTGCACCTACCTGACATTAAGGGAGGAGGAACCCTACAGTTCCAGCGATCTGTGGGACAGGAAGATCGCTGCGGAAGATATCATCAACAGGTACACTGGGGCTGACAGTGATGACGACTTGCCGGAGACGTGGGAGCAGTTCCAGCAGGAGTGGATGGAGAGGTGCGTGCTGCGCTCGCTTCTGCTGGCTTCTGCTCAGCCTGGTTCATCTCGCAGCTTACCATCAGCTACACTTGGTCCGGGTCTCACTCCAACTGCTCCTGACTCGCTGGTCTCTGCTCCAGCCCCTGCCTCGCTGGGTTTTGCCCCAGCACCTGCCTCGCTGGGTTTCGTCCCTACACCAGGGCTGGCTCACACACCAGCACCTAGGCTGGTTTTCGCACCAGCACCTACCTCACTGGTTTTCATAGCAGCACCTGCCTTGCTGGTTCCCACACCAGTACCTGCCTCGCTGGTTCACACACCAGCACCCAGACTGGTTCCCATGCCAGCACCCAGACTGGTTTCCACACTAGCACCAAGGCTGGGTCTCGCACCAGCAAAACCAAGGCTGGTTCCCGTGCCAGCACTAAGGCTGGGTCTCGCACCAGCCAAACCAAGGCTGGTCCTCGTGCCAGCACCAAGGCTGGGTCTTGCACCAGCCAAACCAAGGCTGGTTCCTGTGCCAGCACCTTCTACGCTGGGTCCTGCACCAGCCACTGACCCACCGGGTCCATCAGAAGTAGTGTCTCTGTTCTTCTCCACAGACACTGCTCCCGAGGTGGTCTTAGGTTCCGGGGTCCTCACTCCTCCAGAGGTCTTCGCTCCACTGGAGGTTTTCACCCCAGAGGTCCTTGATCCACTGGAGGTCCTCGCTCCATCGGAGGTCCTCGTTTTGCCGGGGATCTTCGCTCCAGAGGTCCTCGCTTCACCGGAGGTCTTCACTCCTCCGGAGGTCCTCGCTTCACAGGAGGTCTTCACTCCTCCGGAAGTTCTTGCTTCACCGGAGATCTTCACTCCTCTGGAGGTCCTTGCTTCGCCTGGGGTCGTCACTCCACCGGAGGTCCTCGCTTCGCCGGGGGTCTTTGCTCTAGAGTTCCTCGCTTCACTGGAGGTCCTCGCTCCTCCGGAGGTCCTCGCTTCACCGGAGGTCTTCAATCCTCCGGGGGTCCTCACTTTGCCGGAGGTCTTCACTCCTCCGGGGGTCCTCGCTTCGCCGGGGGTCTTCGCTCCAGAGATCCTCACTCCTTCAGAGGTCTTCGCTCACGAGGCCCTCACTCCTTAAGAGGTCTTCGCTCACGAGGCCCTCATTCATCGAGCTACAGCTGTCTCTGGGGTCTCATCACCTGCAGCTGTAGCCTCTCCGCTGGCCATAAAGGGATGGTCTCATGGCCGCCCACCGGAACCCTGGTCCAAGGGTGGATGTCATCCTGGCCGCCCACCAGACCTCTGGCTTGTCGACGGACGGTCGCCAGGTCGCCCCTAGGATCTTCAGCCCTGCCATGGATGGTCTCCTGACCACCCACCTTGACTCAGGGGGAGGGCTTAGGGTTTCTGTGTTTCCCTTTTGTGTCCAGTTTGTTACTCTACTTTTGTCTTTTTCTTCTCACCCTCCCTCCCAAGTGGATGGTGCTCTCCTTGGGATTTCA
>JBBPBX010011748.1:17622-29278 GCA_038048925.1 Garcialebias charrua
TTACCTTTTTGAGCATTCATTGCATGAATATGCAGCTGACCTTTTGCATGTCCTGAGAACCTCCAGTAGCCTTTTTCCAGTTTCTAAATCCCACGCTCACAAAAGCAGGATCACACTTGCTTGCAAATGATGACCGATTCAGATCAAATTTGGCACAGTGAAAACATATGACCCCTTTTAAAGTGGTACTGCAATGCAACCAAGGAAAAGTTGTGAACCATTATTGTTGAAAAGACAACACATAACTGGCTCGCTTCTGCACTACTATGAACTGAGGATCAGGTTGTTCAGAGCCAAGATGGTCTAGTGGCAGGGCTTTTGACTACGGATCCGAAGGTCGCGGGTTCGCGCCCCGGCCACTACCCAGCTTGGGGTGTCTATGAGTGCACACCTATTTCTCCAGCTCCCCGAGCGCTTTCGGGCTGCTCACTGCACCACCTGGTAGGTGGTTGGGTTAAATGCAGAGACGAATTTCGTCTGTGTATGGGAACATACGCAGATGACAGGAATAGACATTATTATTATTATTATTATTCAGGCTTTGTACAGGTCATGATGTCCAAGACATGAAGTCCTTTGTCGTTGTTCTCTGTGTTCAACTGGTCTCTTACATGTGGCTCAAGTCCCTGTAATAATGGTAAGTAAACTTGTCATTCCCTGAAATAACAGTCTATTAAATGAATGTCTTGTACATTTAATTATTTTTCACATAGTTAAATAACTAAATCTAGAAATCAATCTTTTCATAGCATTCCCACCTGTTCATTTTCCTCACATCTGCCCTCATCATGTGTCTCTGTGAGGAAATCACATAAACCAGTACAAATCAGTTTGGTTTTCTGACAGTGTGTGTTTACATTCATTCACAATTTATTTTTAGGTCTGTTACCTGGTCACCTGTATTTCTTGTGCTGTCTTTCCCTGTCCTCTGTCTCCCTCCCTTTGGCCGCTTGTCCCTGGATTGCCAACTGTTTCCTCTTTCTTTTCAACTTCTGCACTTCCTCTGTTCTGTCCTTCTTGCTCACCACCTTGATCACCTGTTCCACTATCATTTTCTTCAACCTGATACAGTAGGCCAAATATTTTATAAGTCTGTTCTCCACTGTGCATGTGAGTATCTGGGACTCTCAGCTTCAGTCTTGTTATCAGAACTAATATTACAGCTATTAATAACTAAATATATAAATGTTTAGTAAAGGATCTTGGGTAAACCTATATTCTTGTTTAATGAGTTTAGTTTATATAATGTTACACATTACAGGTGGTCCCCAACTTACGAGCGAGTTCCGTTCCTCCGAGTGTCTCGTAAGGCGAAATCTCGTAATTCGGGGACTACCTTTTTAAAAAATATATACTGCACGAGCACGTACATGTGCGGTAATGAACAGTTACCAAGCATTTTAACTATCCTAACACTTTAAAACACTTTAAATCATTTATAAAAAATATATAAAAAATTAATTTCTTACTTTGAGCTGCAGTTCCTGTCGTCTGTTTGCCTCCGCTCCGCTGCATGAGCTCCACTGCGTTACGTCCGAGCTTCGCAGCTTGCTTCAGCACCACGCAGTTTAAACTGTTTAAAGAAAGGACCGTTAGGATGTTAACTTCATACATTTGGAGCCAGAGAAATATTTTAATAACTTACCAAAAGCCGTCTGCTCGCGCCACCTTTAGCTGCACCTGTTAGCATTAGCCCCGCAGAATTCGCGGCTAGTCCGCAGCTCCGCGGGCAGTCCGGTTTAGGTGCACCTCCAAAAAGGCTGTCGGCTTTGTTATTCCAAGTTAGTTGGGTGTCCCCCGATATCTTCCACTTCCAGTCAGACATCGAGGCAAGCTCCAGGAACCTCTGATCACACAAAGCCGGCTGTCTGATACGAGGCTGCAGCTACGAGGCTAATGTTAGCTTGTTGCTACTCCGGTCTGGATCGTTGCTGCTTCACACACCCAACAGTGTCGTTTTCCTTTGTCCATCGTTCCTCCACAAAACCACCATTCAGCTCCAGATCATGTATCCGAGCGCAGGAACCTCTGATCGGATTCAGACAAAGCCAGCTGGCAGGAGCGAGACTATGTGAAATGGAGGTCACAACCGTAGTAACATGGAGGTTGGAGGTCACGCGGCATTCCCGGAAACGGCCGGAAGTTGCGCAATTATGAATAAAAATTATTTTTATTATTATTATTTATAAAGCCTTTAAAACAACCACAGCTGCAACAGAGTGCTGTACACATGAATTTAAGAACATTTAAACACACAAAAAAAATGTATATACAGTATATATTATTTTTTTCCATATTTTTATTAAATATGATAACCTCGTAAATCCGGAACCTCGTAAGTAAGAGCACTCGTAAATCGGGGACCACCTGTATTACATAAATTGTCAGACAAATAGAACAGTTCAATAAACAATGGTACACCCTATGATTAATTGTTATGATTTATTGATTGTTAATTTTGCACCTTTAAAAAAAAAACACAGGTTTGTGTTTGGGATCAGCACAGATTATATAAAAAAGAACAAGCTTTTTTTATTTACCATGTCTGGCACCAGTGGACATTTTCCAGATTAACTGAGCAACACCTTTTTCTGTCAACATGTAGAACTGGCCTCAAGATTTGCAGCTGCAGTGAGATGAATGTGGTGATCTGAATGAACTTTTAATGTCTTTAGCTTTTTTTTTAGGATTAAATGCTTTGATTTTGACTGAACTAAAGAACCAACCATTTTTTATTTATGATGCAAATCAATCTAACTTCAGGCCGAGTTTTGCCGCTTAGCTTCCACCATCAATGCACACACGAGCATCAGGTTCCTGTTGACTTCGCAGCTACTTTTATGAGCCCGTGACAAATTGCAAATCAGTCTTTTGCTTGTACATCTTTTGCGCGGTTGCAGTGCTGCGCGTGCACAAATATCTGTTTATCTTATTTTTCTTTTGACTCGGTCAGTTTAGGTGACGAGTATAACGTAACTAGCAAAACACCTACACCAGAATTTACACTACTGTCTCTGCTACATTACATAGCAGCATAGACTAAACAAATCATCAGTTAATTTACATCATTTTGACGTTTTCTCTTTTTACAAGGGTTGACCAACAATTAAAAATTGTTGGTTGTCCGCTTTAGGGTCCTCTTCTCATTTCTTTGAACTACATCCACACGACACTGCTTCTCGGTGCACTTAGCTACCACAGCGTGGCGGGCCGGGCCACTTGTACAGAAAGCTGGTGGGTGATACCAAGTTTTTTGCAGGGGAGAGGGGTCAGTCCTCAGGGGGTTTGCATAAAACACGTAGCAATTTTACAAAAAAATTTAAATGAATAAAGAAAATCAATTATTGATGTAAGATATGTATACTGAAATTATGTCATTTTATTGGGGGGTTATATTGACTGGATCAAATTATTGGGGGGGTTATAACCCCCATAACGTAAATTACGCGGTTGCATGGGCACCAGTGACCCTCATGACTCAAAAAGGAAGATTCGGGTAAACGATGCATGGTTCTACTTCTAATTATTATTATGAATTGTGCTTTTTTGGATGAAACATAGCTCTTTTTGTAACGTGCAACCTTTTGCCAACTCATCACTGCTAACTCAACGTTTCCCCTACCATTATACAAGCAGGACGCCCCATCAACCAGCAAACTCAAAGTCAAGTCAACTTTATTTATAGAGTACATTTAATGATACTGAAGAACTAATTAAAAGCATTAAAAACACAGGAACACAGAACAAAAACATTAATAAAATCAACTCACTGTGTGAAATCAGAGTCAGAGTCAGAGTCAGAGAGAATTTATTGTCATTTGCACCGCATGTAGTACATGTGTTGAAAACGAGATTATGTACACAGGGTCCCAGTTACATCCAACAACAAATGCAAGAGAAAAACAATAATAACATCTAGGATTAACTAAGAGAGACATCAGCTAGTAATACACTAAGCCCTAATGTAGTAGAAAAACATCATTATAAACAGCAGCACGAACATGAGCAGATGGTCACAGATGAACGCAGCAACAAGAAACAGATCAGTATCAGCATGATGTGACATTTTGCAGTGTTTATTCTTATTATTTATTTATTCATGAGTCTGACAGCCTCAGGGTAGAAGCTGTTCCTCAGTCTAGTGGTTCTACATTTGATGCTCCTCAACCTCCGTCCCGAGGGGAGTGGTGCAAAGAGTGAGTGTGCTGGGTGAGTGAGGTCTTTCATGATGCAGGTGGCTCTTTTTCTGCATCTGGAGGTGTAAATGTCTGTGATGGTGGGGAGACTGACTCCCACAGACTTCTGTGCAGCCTTCACCACTCTTTGTAGAGCTTTCCTCTCTGCAACTGTGCAGCCTCCATGCCACACGTTGATGCTGGAGCACAGGACGCTCTCCACTGCACACCTGTAGAACGAGGTGAGGACTGAGCTTCTCAGACCGGCTCGTCTCAGCCGTCTGAGGAAGTAGAGTCTCTGATGACCTTTCTTGATCAGGCTGGTGGTGTTATTGCTCCAGCTGAGGTTATCATTCAAGTGTACACCCAGGTACTTGTAACTGGAGACCACCTCCACCGCAGATCCACCTATATACAGTGGGGTGTGGGTGTGTTTGTTCCTTCTGAAGTCCACAATCATCTCCTTCGTCTTCTTCACATTCATGTGAAGAAGTGCCAAGAGAAATCAAAAATATGAAATAGGCTTTAATATTGTGACTAAGTGTCATATTCAGATGTCTAACACTTTGATAAAGCTGTAAAGTAATATTTCATTCAGAATATTGTCTGGATGTTAAAACCAGAAGGTGAGTATAAAATATTACATAACAAACAGTGAGAGCTGTATGGCCTGGAGTACATGTTTCCACAGTGAGTATACATAAAAGTACATTCACTGAGCTCTAGTGTGACTTGCTCCTTGAGTAAACTCTCTAAATAAAAAATAAATTCAATCTGATCTACTTTCACTGTCAACACCTTTCATCTATCTGGAACCCCACCCCCACAGCGTTACCATGGAGATGACCAAATGCATATCATATGCATGCATGAGTCTGTGGCTGATGCGCTCAGGGCTGGGCAGCGGGCTTTTGGGGGTGGGGGGCGACATAGAAATGTGTTCTACTTAAAATGCTAATTTTACATATTTAATGCCACCGAGCATTTTCTATTGGGAGACGAGCAGAGAGGCAGTGAAGCGAAAGGAGTTGGCGGGGGGGCTTATACACTCAACTGTCCGACAGGAAGGGGGTGGAGGGAGGCAGGAATTCCCCTCTCTCCACTTAACTCATTTATTCATCTGTTTGTACTCTCACTCCTGCTCTCATCTCCTTTCCTGCCTCTCATCGTCCTCAAGTTTAGTGCTTTGAGACGGATTCATCTTCAGTGCCCCGCCTGGATTAATTTCCAAGAACGTCACAAAACCTGCTCTCAAATGTACTTTTTTACTACTTGCATGGGGAATCAGATATATTTAAAGAAATGTACAATAAAACTAAATAATAATCAAATTAACAGCTAAAGGAAGCACATAACCCAATGCCTTTCATACCAGTTTTATACAAAAATCATGCTCCGTTAAAAAAATGACGTCATTTTGGTCCAACTCTGGAAAAAAAAAAATACATCCTCATGTGATCTTGCATGATAAGAGTATGTGTTGTGAATGAGCATATTTCCCATTCTTAATAATTGTAGAACACACTGAGGCGTCCATCCATTTCCTTTGACTTTTCTGTGCAGGTCGTGAAGGAGCTCATAACCCTCTTCAGCGTCCATGTTGGGAAAAACCGGCACGTCCAGGACAAGTTGCCAGTCCATCTTAAAGCAGACCGGTTCCAAAAGGTCAGTAGCACAGTGAACATTTACTTTGGAGAGTTTCATTGAAATCCCTTGAGTCTTAGAAATATTTTGCCAATTGACAAAAGGGTAACTCTTAGTTAATGCCAAGGTTTCCAGCAGATTTGGTACAAAGTGTTCTGCTGAAATTATGTGTTGGTGACAATGCTCAACTACCACCACATCAAATTCAAGCGCAATATCTATAAAACTGACATTTACTTAGACATTCAGAGGGAGGTGCAGAGGTTAGAGAAGGAGAGCCTGCGATCAGAAGATCGCCAGTTCAACTCCCCATATGTACACTGACATCAAAAAAATGTGGGTGGGAACAGTGAAACACCCACACCTGCCTCCACCCTCATTTGCCCTCCCACTTTGGATGTTATCAACCATAAAATGGCCCTTATCATTTATTATCATCCCCATACGTAGCGTCAGATTCCCCCTACCTCCTAGGAGGTTTAAAGGTACGTTGTCACCGTTACAAGCGATGACAGCATGCTCCGTCTTTAGCTATGTGTTAAAGTTTAGAGTAAAGCCTCTGGCGTTAGGTTTAGGGTCTTGGTTAGGTTTAGGGTCTTGGTTAGGTTTAGGGTCTTGGTTAGGTTTAGGGTCTTGGTTAGGTTTAGGGTCTTGGTTAGGTTTAGGGTCTTGGTTAGGTTTAGGCACAAGGGTAAGGGGGTTAGGTTTAGGGTTGGTCCTCTGGGTCAGGTTTAAGGTTAGGCTTAGGAAAACGGTTACATAGGCTGAAAAAAACAAAAACACAACACTTCCGGGTTTACGGAAACACGCTGCCTACTCACAGCGATAATAACGCTGATAACGTTCTTTTAAACATGCTAGGAGGTAGATTGGTCAGTTTTGCTGCTGTATATGGGGATGATAACAGATGATAACGCCCATTGTATGGACTGACAACATCCGAACCCGCTGATTTTCCCCACTCTGGGCCCTTGAGAAAGGCCCTATAACCCCCATCATCTGCTCCTCTGGGAACCCAAGATAACAGCTCTCTGCTCCACACAGAGGGATGTGGTAGCTCAGTGGTTGTGTCAGGAAGGAAACCCGGCGTAAAACAATCTCCAAGTTTGTGCAAATAAGTTCGCTGTGGCGACCCCTGAAGACGGGAGCAGCTGAAAGAAGAACGTATGGTCTAACTGGTCACCATTAACTTCACGCAGACTCTTTCACTGGTACATTTTCATCTTTAAATCACTTCTTGGTCTGCTGCCCTCATACATCTCCTCCTACATGTCTCTGTGTGAGTGCAGCTACAGCGTGCGCTCTCAGGACATGATTACCTGCAGTGTTCCCTCAGTGAGGACTGAACTACACAAAAGGGCCTTCTCCTACTCCACTCCTGTTTCCTGGAATATCTTGCAAAACGATCTGAAGCTCTCGACCTTGACCTCTCTGAATGGCTTCAAACGTCTGTTAAGTTCCTGCAAGAACCAACGCAGACATGTTCCTGTTTTTAGTTTACTACACCGACTTATAATCTAGCCGTTTTCTTTGGCTACTTCTTCCTTTTGACCGTCCTTTTGGTTGACAATTTATTTTAACTTGTAAAACAAAAATAAATTGCATGCTTCTTTTATGACTGTCTATTGTTGTCGTTTTCCACCGTTGCCATCACTCTGTTAAAAAAATAAAAATTCAGGTCTCTCTTGTAAATGAGTCGCTGAGGCTCAATGGGATTAACCTGTAGAACTAAAAGGTTGAATGGTTTGTCTCAGCTTTAGACCCTATCTTTGATTTAACTGACAAAAAAAGTCTTAAGTTGTATATGTTCACATCTAATGACAACTTTAAAGCCTGTGCAGTGATTTTCATGAGATTTGTTGTTAATATACAAACTGGATTCCAAAAAAAGTTGGGACACTAAACAAATTGTGGATAAAAACTGAATGCAATGATGTGGAGATGGCAAATGTCAATATTTTATTCGTAATAGAACATAGATGACAGATCAAAAGTTTAATCTGAGTAAATGTAACATTTTAAAGGAAAAATATGTTGATTCAAAATTTCACAGTGTCAACAAATCCCAAAAAAGTTGGGACAAGTAGCAATAAGTGGCTGGAAAAAGGAAATTGAGCATATAACGAACAGCTGGAAGACCAATTAACACTAATTAGGTCAATTGACAACATGATTGGGTATAAAAAGAGCTTCTCAGAGTGTCAGTGTCTCTCAGAAGCCAAGATGGTAAGAGGATCACCAATTCCACCATTGTTGTGCAGAAAGATAGTGCAGCAATACCAGAATGGTGTTACCCAGCGTAAAATAGCAAAGACTTTTAAGTTATCATCATCAACCGTGCATAACATCATCAAAAGATTCAGAGAATCTGGAACAATCGCTGTGCGTAAGGGTCAAGGCCGTAAAACTCTACTGGATGCTCGTGATCTCCGGGCCCTTAAACGTCACTGCACCTCAAACAGGAATGCCACTGTCAAGGAAATAACAGAATGGGCTCAGGAATACTTCCAGAAAGCATTGTCAGTGAACACAATCCACCGTGCCATCCGCCGTTGCAGCTGAAACTCTACAGTGCAAAGAGGAAGCCATTTCTAAGCAAGCTCCACAAGCTCAGACGTTTGCACTGGACCAGGGGTCATTTAAAATGGAGTGTGGCAAAATGGAAGACTGTTCTGTGTCAGATGAGTCACGATTTGAAGTTCTTTATGGAACACTGGGACGCCATGTCATCCGGACCAGAGAGGACAAGGATAGCCCAAGTTGTTATCAACGCTCCGTTCAGAAGCCTGCATCACTGATGGTATGGGGTTGCATGAGTGCTTGTGACATGGGCAGCTTGCATGTCTGGAAAGGCACCATTAATGCAGAGAACTATGTTCAGGTTCTAGTACAACATATACAGGAAACCCTCGACCTACGTCACCCGCGACCTACGGCAACTCAGACTTAAGATTTTATCATATTTAATAAAAATATGATTTAAAAAAATAAAATAAAAATTATTATTATTTTTTTTAATTTTTTTTTATGTTATTAATTTCATGTGTATAGCACTTTGTTGCAGCTGTGGTTGTTTTAAATGGCTTTATAAATAAAGTATAATTATTAATATTTCATTTTTAATTACAATTTGATCGTATTTACGCAACTTCCGGTCGTTTCCGGTCGCCATTTTACTACTGTACAGTACTGCGGTCAATGGAGCTCTAGACGCTCCTGTCAGCTGGCTTTAGAGGACCGTGTGTCCGTTCAGGGTTGCCTCATACGGATAAATTTGCTGGAAACACTCGGTCAACTCTGTGGACGTCTCAGGTCCGGAGGAGCAGCCGCCGATCGCTCCAACAACACCGCCCGACATGCTAACGACAGCAGCTAACAGAGCAGCTAACACAGGCGAAGACACCGAGCCGACATGCCGCGGAGGGGCCATCTGCGGCCGGGAGCTCGCCGCAAATGTCCGCCTGGCAGTCGGGGGACACCGAGCTAACGCGGAGATACAAAGCCGACAGCCTTTTTGAATGAACTGACATGCTAACCAGTGCTGCTAATGGCGGGGCCTAACCGTAGCTAACGCCGAGCAGTTGTTTTGGATGGAGAAACATCGCGGAGAAACGTCTTTCAGTAAGTTTTTTTTTTTTCTGGCTCCAAATATATGAAGTTAAGAAGCTAACAGTCATTCTTTTAAACAGTTTTGACCACGTGTGTGCGTGTGGAGCGTAAGGAAGCTGGGGGAGCTCGCACCCGAGCTGATGCTAAAACACGAAGGCAGGCTTTGACCAGCTCAAAGTAAGACATTATATTTTTTATTTATTGTACAGTACTGTATTCATTTACTGTACAGTTCTGTGCATGTTCATGGCCTAGTATGTCTGCTTGTTCAGTCTCATGCCATTAAATATGTGTGCGGCGCTCCGTTAGCGGTATAGCCGCGACCTATGTCAGAAACGCGGACCTACGACAGGCAGGTGTTTTTGGTCCGCGAGGTACGACAACATCGACCTAAGTCACACACGTAGGTCCCAATCCCTGACGTACCTCGAGGGCTTGCTGTATGCTCCCATCTAGACGTCATCTCTTTCAGGGAAGACCCTGCATTTTTCAACAAGATAATGCCAGACCACATTCTGCAGCAATCACAACATCATGGCTACGTAGGAGAAGGATCCGGTACTGAAATGTCCAGCCTGCAGTCCAGATCTTTCACCTATAGAGAACATTTGGTGCATCATAAAGAGGAAGGTGCGACAAAGAAGGCCCAAGACGATTGAACAGTTAGAGGCCTGTATTAGACATGAATGTAGAGCATTCCTATTTCTAAACTTGAGAAACTGGTCTCCTCTGTCCCCAGACGTCTGTTGAGTGTTGTAAGAAGAAGGGGGGATGACACACAGTGGTAAAAATGGACTTGTCCCAACTTTTTTGGGGATTTGTTGACACCATGAAATTTTGAAACAACATATTTTTCCCTTAAACTTTTTATCTGTGAATTGTGTTCTATTCTGAATAAAATATTAGAAGTTGGCACCTCCACATCATTGCAATCAGTTTTTATTCACAATTTGTTTAGTGTCCCCAACTTTTTTGGAATCCGGTTTGTACAGACAGTAATAGTTTCATTGCTCAGTCTGAATAAAACATGATTTTTACATCCTGCTTGTCAGCTGACTGCTTTTCACTGTGGCTGCTTTTGAAAATGCAATTTGTGCAAAATTAATAATTTTTCTAAACATACTTGTTTGTTGGTTTACATTATACTGACTTTGTGTTTGCTGGGTGGAGGGGGTTAAACATGCTGAGAAGAGAAGTCCACCATGTACATTCAGACATAAGAGCTGCAAGACTTCATTTTGACAGCAATCTTGATAAATAAGGCAGAAAAGTTGCAAACACACATCTCAAACAAACGTGGGGCTTCATTCAAGCATCAAAATTGGCTAAACTCAAGGGATTAATCAGAAACTCTTTTACTAGCAACATCCCCACTAAAACAATTAGTGATTCTCCAAGTCTATGAAAAATGTCTAAGATATTTATAACATTTATAAAATATTATAATCTACCAAATCATGGAACTTCAATAACTTCAGTTGATAAAATAATGTGCTTGATGGCGGGTGACAGTAATTCTTTGTAGTGATAATTCTTACAGCTCTTTTCTGTAAAACAAAAACAGGCTTTGTAAATGTTTTACACGTCATCCCCCAAACATCAATACGATATATTAAGTGTGGAACAATGATTGTGTTATACAACAAATACAGACTTTGTACAGTACTGCAGTAGATTTAGCTATTTTTATTCTTACAGAATTTATGTATTGTTTCCATTTCAGTTTGTCATCAATAACACCCAAAAACTTCACCTCACTCACTCTACAAATCTCAACACCCTCAATTTTAAATGGAACATCAACAGTTTTTTTATTACTGAATATCATGTAGTTTTATCTAGATTTTATGTTAAGTTTAAACCAAGTTTGTATTTTGACAAATTCTGTCTTCATCAACGCCAACATCTGTTCTATATCTTTACTTAAACAAAAAAATGTGGCATCATCTACAAAAAAGGACACATTTAAGGAGTCCTGACACATTTACTTAATATATTAGATATTTTACTTTTTTTTTTTTAAATCAACCTAAAGATGTCTGGCTCAACGGAAACAAATTGTAGAAACATTCAGCTTGTTTAAATCTTCAGTAGAGAATGGTATATACCACTGTATGTACAGTATAGAGGTGTTCTTGTATTTAATAATGTCACAATAAGTGTCAGTAGGTTGGTGGAAGCGGAGTATTGGACTCAAATGCAGACTGGAAACAAGGAGCTCAAATGTA